>CAUYQV010137547.1:0-37716 GCA_963574575.1 Galagoides demidoff
CCCCCTGGGTAGAGTGCCATGGCATCACAGCTCACAGCAACCTCCAACTCCTGGGCTCAAGTGAGTCTCCTGCCTCTGCCTCCCAAGTAGCTGGGACTACAGGCGCCCGCCACAACGCCTGGCCATTTTTTGGTTGCAGCCATCATTGTTGTTTGGCTGGCCTGGGCTGGGGATTCGAACCCGCCACCTTAGGTGTATGTGGCTGGCGCCTTAGCTGATTTGAGCCACAGGTGCCGAGCCTCCTGAATTGCTTTGACATACCCATAGTACAGTTTTTGTCTTGTTTTTGAGCAGTTCCTTACTTTCTGGTATTAGGAGCTCTGGGCTCATCTTATAAATGTTCTGCTCCTGGAATAGATCCAGCCAGTTTTGCAGGGCTGTTCCTTTTATTATAGAACAGTATTAGAAACCCAACCCCAGATACTAGGTGTGCTTGTTGCTCCTGGAATGCTATTGTTGCTAGACTGTCTCAGCTGACAGAACCAGGAGGTATGTATGTACTAACCTGTGTGTACACATAGATCTATAAATGTAACCATCTATATGTAACCATCTATATCTATGTTAAGCTAAACTGGTTCATACTGTTGTCTCTTACTCTAATCCATTTTCGGGTGGTTCATTGTGCCTTCCTCCATTCGTTTACCAATGCACCCCCACCACAACAGTAAGAATCCTGGTCCCCGCCATCCACCATCCATGTATTTAATTGTTCAATTCCACCTGACTTGTAGTAGCATCAGAATTATTAACCCACATCCCCATGAGAAACAACTCATCAAGGGGAATACAACACTTATATACAGTTTCCCTTTCCTTCCTTTCCAAAGTAACTTAGGTGGACAACAATTCCTTCCACCCCTCCCTGTGGTTGTTAAATACATTTGTGATAAAGTTAGATTATTTGTCACATTACCCATCCCGGGATCCCTTGCCATCCTAAATGGCTTTTGTTCCCTTTGAATACATTTAGGTTGGATCTGTGTTGCACAGTTCCTGGTGTTCTGATCCGTGCCTGCGGTCACGTGTCCAGACCTGCTGTATCATGCACAATAGTTTCGCCACTCCAAAAAGTCCCTTGCCCTTCATGTATTTAATACTCCCCTAAATCCCGGGCACCCACTGTCGTTTTCACGGCTGCTGCCATCCTGCCTTCTCTGGAACGGCTTGCGGTTAAGATCACACCACACTGGCCTTTCAGGCTGCCTCCTCCACTTAGCGATACGTATTTCACATTCAGCCATATCTTTTCATAGCTCTTTATTGTGTAAAATCATGAAATAGTCTCCATTGTGTATGTGCCCCCTGACTTGTCTATCCAGTCACTTATGGAAGCTATCTTGGGGGGGGTTTCCCCCTCGTTTTGGGAAATCATGAAAATAACATGTATAAACAATTGGGTGTAGGTTTCTTCTTGGACATTAGTTTTGAAATCACTTGGAGGAATACCCACAGAGCAACTTCTGGGTCTTGTGCTAAGACTCTGGTGAGCTGTGTAGGAAACAGCCATCTGTCTACCAAAGGAGCTCTGCCTTTTTTCAGGATGAAAAAGGAGTGAAAAAGGGTGCTCCACACCCCTAATCACATTTGGTGCTGTCAGGGTTTTGCATTTGGACCATTCTAATAGGTGTGTTAGAATATCTCATCTCATTTTCAGGTTTTTTTTTTTTTTGGAACAGAGTCTCATTATGTCACCCTCGGTAGAGTGCTATGGCATCACAGCTCACAGCAACCTCAAACTTGAGCTTAAGCGATTCTCTTCCCTCAGCCTCCCAAGCAGCGGAGACTATAGGCACCTGTCACAACGCCCAGCTATTTTTTGGTTGCAGTTGTCGTTGTTGTTTGGCAGGCCCGGGCTGTGTTTGAACCTGCCAGCCTCTGTGTATGTGACCGGCACTCTAACGCCACGGGGGGTCTTCAAACTTTTTAAACATGGGGGCCAGTTCACTGTCCCTCAGACCATTGGAGGGCCAGACTGCAGGCTCTGGGACCAGTGGGCTGCTAAGCAGGACAGGCAGCGGCATAAAAGTACCTGGCAGGCCGGATAAATGTCCTCAGCAGGCCACATGTGGACCACAGGCTGTAGTTTGAGGACCCCTGCATGGGCACTGAGCCATGTCATTGTCATTTGAACTTGCAGTTTCCGAAGGACAAATTATATGGATCACCTTCTCATAGGATCATTTCTCTTCCTAGATCCTAGGTGGTGAGGTCATTTTGTAATTGGATTGTTTGTTTTCCTACTGTGAGGTTTTACATATTCTGTGTCTATTTTGGATTTAAGTCCTTCATCAAACATGTCTTTTGCAAGCATTTTCTCCCATTCCGTGCCCATCTTTTGACTACTTACTAGTGCCTTTCATAAAGCAGACATTTCTAATTTTCATGAATTCTAAGTTCCCAGCTTTTTCTCTTCTGAGTTGTGCCTTTGACATGTCATCTCATCACTCATCGCCAAACCTTGAGTGATTTTTAAATACGTTTTCTTATGTAATCACTATACCCCTGATCTGAGGCAGGGGATATATCTCCATTTTATAGGGGAAAAAAGAGAGAATGGGTACGCATGAAAAGAGAGTGTGTAGACAAAAGCAGGCCAAGAGCAACATTAAAAGGCTTCAGAGTTCCCTGTTCAGCCTTAAAATTCATGACCATTTGACTATGTCTTCTATTACATACCTATATTCTTTTAATGCAAACATTATGGTATGGATGCCAGAGAACGCACACGCCCCCACCACCAATGCTTGGATAAAACCAGTGTGTTATTAGCAGATGCTGCGTTTATTGATGGGGTGACTTTACATCCCCCAGCACAGTGATACGCTCCTTTCAGAAATACTTATTTGTACCTCAAAGTGGGGAGTACATGGCCTTGAAGGAAAGGTCAAGGTCAAGTACTTTGTGAAAGTCACAGGGCTAGCAAGTGTCAGGCGCAGAATTTGAGTCCTGAGTGAGCAGACTACAAAGCCAGGGTCCCAGGTGCTTTCAGGGCACAGTATATGAGCCAGCACCAGTGTCCTTGGCTCAGGGAGGCTGATGCCATCCTGACTCCTGACAGTCAAGGAGGCACCCTCGCCTTTCCCCATCCACCTGGCCCTCCTCTGTCCTTTGCAGCCTTTACAATCCCACCATATACCAGTGTTTTTCAACCTTATTTTATCTCCCGGCACACTCGAATCTATAGTGAAACTTCCATGGCACGCTTAAATTATGTTGACCAAAAAAAAAAAAGTGTAAAAGAAAAAAGAATATACTTAATGTACTGTGCTTTGAATTTCTTTTGAAAATAGTTTAATTAACAATCTTTAGAAATTTCCCTGACGCATCTACGATCCTCTCACTTTCCCACCAGTGTGCCGTGGCACGTGGGTTAAAAATCACTGCCATGTAATTCAGGCTTCCCTCTCCCTTCAAAGCCTATGTTAGAAAAGGGGGGAAAGCTACCCCAGGATAGGCTTGTCCCTAAAACGTGTGAATGTGGGAAGGAACCAGCCTTAGGGCAGGGAAAAACTACTATTACTTTTAATAATAAAAAAAAAAAAAACTTTGCTCTGCCCAAATAATTTTTGCTGAAACAATAATGCACATAATAAAACCGAGGGAACTTGTAATTATTCCCAATTAAACCGTGTAGCAGCGCCTCCCTGGCTGTGAGAACCCTTTATTTCTTGGTTTGATTGTGTTTGGTGGCCGGGGCTGGAGTAGCCACAGTTCTGAAAGCAACAGCTTCTTGAGAGAAAGAGGTCATTCTCTCCAGGAATGCTTGGCCCTCCAGAGCTCGGATCTGACTGGCTTCTCTGGAGAGAAATGGGGGCTGCAGACGTCCTTCTGCGAGAGCCTGCTCCCAGAGTCCGGCACTGGACAAGGCAGGCTCTTTGCTGTTTTATCTGGATTTTATGCACCCGGCAAACATTATGGTGCGTTAGGCACAGACACCCTCAACTCCAACCTCCCCCTAATGGGGATTGCATGGATCCTCCTGCAATCCATGTCCTAAATGTAAGTCTCTGCAGGGCCGAGGGATGACTAACTCTGTGACCCTGCTTGACCTCTCTGGGCCACTTTCTTCTTACCTGTGAAGCAGGAGTGACAGGACTCTAGGTGGGGCTGGCGGGATGCTCTCACCTAGCTCATTAGAAGGAGATTGCGAGTCTAACAGGAACAAAATGGCAAGCGGATGACTGTGCCACCAAGGCTGGCCTTCAAAGCTTGCTGCAGATCTTTAGATACTTTTGGTGGCACATGTTTCCTCCCGAGCATATGTAAAGCACTTAGCACAGCGCACTAACTCGGGGTTGATGCCCTTTCCTTCCCTTTTTTTGCAACTGCTTCAAAGAGCCCCCACCCACTTCGCCATGCCTCACTGCCTGCCACAGGCCACTCTGCCCCACCCCCACTGAAGCCTGAGCCTCAGGCACCTTCAGGGAAAGCTCCAGGGTGACCATTGCTACACATGCCTCAAAGACCCCAAATCAGGTTCCAAAACCTGCTCCAATCAGTGTGACTAAGGGATGAAACTGGAACAACAGGCAGTTTGGAGAGATTAACCAGCTCTCCCACCAAGAGGCCAGGCAACCTGTGTTACTAAATCCCTCTACCAGATTAAGCCTGAGCCCACGGATCCCCCACAGGCTTGGACAGATGTGACAGGATGGGACACTTTCTGGACCTTAGTCCAATAAGGAAGCTAAAATTAGATGGGGAGTGAGCACACAGCCCTGTTGCTCTCTTTGTGTTATTGGTAGAGGCAGTAGCAGCCTTGAAAAGGTGTCAACCAAAAGACTCGGGCTGGACCCCAGCTCCACCATGTGCCAGCTGTGTGACTTTGGGTGAGTCGCTTTGCGTCTCTGGGCCTCAGTCCCTTCAACAGAAAAATGGAGCTCACTGAATGTATTTCACAGAGCTGTGAAGGATTCTGAGATCATAGGTTCAAAATTTATTTCCTCAAAGAGCCTGTGCATGAAACACGGGTGGGGTTGTTCCTGGCTAGGGTATCCTGGCCTGTGCATGAAACATGGTGGGGTCGTCCCTGGCTGGAGGGTCGAGTCCTGTCCATGGTGTGGCTGACTCTTCCTCCGTGCTCCGTGCTCCTTGACGCCCTGCACCTGCAGTTTCCTCTTACTCAACCGTGGCTGCTCAGAAACCCGGTGATATGATATACGATATCCTTACTTTCCCACACCTGGCCATGCATAGCTTCCTAGAAATGCACACCATATGACTTGCACTTTGTAACTGATGCAACCCTCTGTGATCCTTAACTATTATATCTACCAGGATGCCCTATCTGGACTCTATGCAGATCTTCACGAAAGTGTTGAGGTACACAAAAATCAAGAAACACAAAATCTGCACATACAGAAACAAATGAAGCCTGCCCAGCAATACTGATCAGCTGAGCACGTTGAAATGTCCACAGGTGAATCAGAAAGGACGCTGTTGACTGTGTTTCCTGAAAGTGAAATGATGGACCATAGCACAGTCTGTCTCAAAACTTTCATAGTGACCCAGATTGAGGGCAAGGACTAGGTCTACTTCTACCAGGGTGCCGAACTAGACACATAGCGAGCTTTAGTGGGTATATGTGGAAGGCAAGGAAAAAAATGGGAAGGAGGCAGAAGGGGAGAGAAAGAAACAGAACCCCCCCGCCCCAACAGCAGCAGTTGACCTGGCCAGTTCTGCCCACTCAGCAACTGGGCAGACACACACTTCTCTCCCTGAGACTAGAGTCCAGGTATTTTTAGTCTTCCTGGCCAAAAACTACAAAATTCACAAAGCCCAGTTATGGCTTTTCTCTCTACCAGGACTTTCCTGTGTGTTTAATGACTTGACCAGTCACCCGAGGGATATGTTGTGATGGGGTTGTCAGGGGTTACGGGAAGAAGAGCCCCAGTGTAATCTCCCCGTGAAGATGGGTGAGGAGGACCCACCTTCTGTTCATTTGCCCCTTGATACGATGCTATCTTCAACTCCTGTGTCTGAGCCCAGGGGTTCCCTTTTTTGGTCTAGAATGCCTCTTTTCAGCCTCCAGACCCCACCGTCACACTCTGCAATGCCTGCCACCACCATGCTGGTAACAGCCAGTCTCCCCAGGTGACCCGCACTCATCCCTCAAAATGCAACTCCCGGGTGACCTGACTAGCAGGGGAGGCTGTCTACACAGCAGGCCTGCAGAACAGTTAAGGAACCTGAAAGTGAGGCGAACCTCAATGCCTAGCCCCTCTCAGCTCTGTGAGCTTGGGAAAGTCACCTCCCACCTCAGTGGCTCAATTTGCCCATCTGTATAATGGAAACAATGGCATAGTCTTCACCGGGTTACTATAAGCAGTAAATCGGTAGGTGAGTGCACAGAGCTCGGCGCGGCACTTCACATATACAAAGCTCCAAATGGATGGCAGCTGTGCCTGGGAAGGACTCGTTCCTCGGCCCCGGACTTGAGGTGTCCCTCCTCCCACTCCTGTGGCCCCCCATGCTTGCTCCCACAGCTGCCCTTTATCTCTCTGTTTTAATATCTGCTCCTTACCCGTGGTCCTAGACTGTGAGCACGCTGCTTATAGACAGGACCACCCCACCTTGTCATCTTCACCATCTAACGCTGGGCTGCCTGTCCCATGAGTGAATGAATATGTGGAACAAACATGTGTGTGAATAAATAGCATGAACGCACAGCTCTTTAGGCCATGTTGACAGCAATGCTTATTCTCAGCCCCATTAGGGCTGAAGACGGGGCTGCCCAGATGCCCAGAGAGGCTCAGGTCTGAACTCTGCCTAGAATGCCACCGTCGGCCCATGAGGAGAGGGAGCTGCAGGGACCATGAGACTAAAAGGTGGATTTTTATTACTGCTGACTTTAACCCTCCCGCCCCCTCCCAATTAGGTCAGAATGCAGACAGTCATTCATTCATTTAACAAATATTTATTGAGCCAGACAGACACAGTTCCAGGCAATGGGATACAGCAGTGGATAAGATGGGCGTATTTCCTGGAGAGAAAAGGGAAGATGACTCTACTCTGTATTCTGTGATAAGAGGAGACATTAACCAACGTCACTTAGGGCTTTCGAAGTAAGAAAAGAGGAGAAGCAACAGACAGGCAGCAAAGAGGCCTAGAATCTTTTTTTTGCTTCTAACACAGTCATGTCAACAAAGACACTCAGCTTCTCTCTGCTTCTGGAACACTGTCTTACTCAGGAGGGCCTGTCTGTCCTGCCCACCATAAGCTCGGACACTCATACAGGGAAATGGTGACAGAAAATGCTACAAGGTCATGGACAGATGAGGATAGGTTGGCTCATCATTCACCTCTCCACACGTCTACTTCTTCATCTGTACAATGGGGACAGCAGTGCT
Source organism: Galagoides demidoff (assembly GCA_963574575.1). NCBI lineage: Eukaryota > Metazoa > Chordata > Mammalia > Primates > Galagidae > Galagoides > Galagoides demidoff. The sequence continues at coordinate 7,353 of CAUYQV010137547.1, forward strand.
CCCCTGACCACCGGAGAGGATCGCCAGGGGTCAGAACCCAGACTGTGGAAGGAGAAAGTTCTTGTCAGCAATGAGGAGCTCTGACAGCATAACTCTCTGATGCACTCACCAGTTTCGAGGCCTGGCTCTTCCCGGGTAGCTCACCTGGTCTCTGATTCTCAGTATTCTCACCTGAAAAATGGGAATAATAATTCCTGCCCCACACACTCCACAAAGACGGCTATGAGGAATCTTCACAGGTGTTGCCACACTATGTAAACAGCAAGTGCTTTGTAAATTTGAGGGATGATTATTCTTTTTGTCATCATGAAGGATTATGCTCACCACAGTACGATGGAACATAAGTCCAACTTTCCGTCCACACTACGGTGTGTGGGCATCAGCTTTCCCTCTCTGAGCCTCTTTCTACCTCCCTGTCAAATGAGGACTTTAGATTCTCTTGAAAAGTCAGGATGTTGGCTCGGCGCCTGTGGCTCAAATGGCTAAGGTGCCAACCACATACACCTAAGGTGGTGGGTTCGAATCCAGCCCAGGCGCACCAAACAACAATCATGGCTGCAAGCAATAGCCCAGCATTGTGGCAGGCACCTGTAGTCCCATCTACTTGGGAGGCTGAGGCAGGACACTCACTTGAGCCCAGGAGTTGGAGGTTGCTGTGAGCTGTGATACCACAGCACTCTACCCAAGGGGGGAGGGGGACAGCTTGAGGCTCTGTCTCAAAAAAAAAAAAAAAGTCAGAATGTTAACGGCTTCAAAAACAAAAAAGTGATACTCACTAATGATATCTATTATTTTAAGTAGTCTAGGGGACAGGGTGGGTATTACAAAGTCTAAAAGGCTTCAGGACCACAGGCCTGTTTCTGAGTCTTTACTGTGTCATTATGGCTCCTGCCGCTCCAAACTTCACGCCCTCACTCACTAATGCCCAAAGGCAAGGAGGGAAGTGTTTGTCTTGGATCTCTTAAGAAAGGAAAACTTTCCCAGATGTGCCCCTTGTATTTCATGGTGGGGAAGGGGTGAGGTGCAGAGGCAAGAAAGTGACCATGTGCCTCTTACCTAAACAAGTCAGGGAAGGAGAAAAGGAATCACCACGAAAAGCAACAAAATCCGTGTTCTGAGGAGAAAGAACATGGCAATGACTGTTGGGTCAGCAATGCCCAGCTGCCAACACACATCCTGGGTGCTCTCGGGTCCATTCCAGCAGCAATGTGCAGAAACCTGAGATCAGCCTGAGGTCATAGACCATCCCAGGAGGGGCTTAGCCATGAGGTCCCTTCCTCATGGACCCCCAGACTCCAAATCCTACACTGCCCCTTCCAGATGGATGGGGTGGTAGGTGGTGCTGATGAACAACCCAGGACCTCTATGCCTGCAAATCAGTCTGGGCCCTGCAGAGCACTCGGCCAGGCTACAGCACTGGCAGGTTCCCGGACTGTGTTTCTAAAACCAGCCTAGCCTGCCAGGCCCTACGCTGATGATCACTCACTTTCCTTCCTGTGTCTTCTGATAAATAACAGAAACCAAAGACAGGGACTTAAATAACGTAAAAGTCTTTTACTCCCCCCAGGTAAGAAGTCCAGAAGTGGCTCAGCACCTGTGGCTCAATAGGCTAAGGCGCCAGCCACATACATCTAAGGTGGCGGGTTCAAATCCCCAGCCCGGGCCCGCCAAACAACAATGACAGCTGCAACCAAAAAATGGCCGGGCGTTGTGGCGGGCGCCTTTGGTCCCAACTACTTGGGAGGCGGAGGCAGGAGACTCGCTTGAGCCCAGGAGTTGGAGGTTGCGATGAGCTGTGATGCCATGGCACTCCGCCCAGGGGGATAGCTTGAGGCTCTGCCTCAAAAAAAAAAAGAAATATTTCCTAGGTTTTTATAAAACACATTTTCTTATGAGTGGTTCTTAGCACACTATTCTTCTGTTTTCTTTTTGTTGTTGTTTATTGTTTTTTTTTCCTGCTTGGAAACTTCACTGGAACACACTAGTATCTGCCTATAGAAATTATGAAGCCCCTATTTCTTCATAATTTAGCACCTATTTATGTTAGGTGCTAAATATAGTATAGTACAGTGCAGGGGAGGAGGGGACTGGGGGGAGCATCCAGAATAAGTCTCTCCCAAAAGAAATGACTTAAATTTCACATTCCCTCTTCACACAGGATCCAAATGGTTAAAGTATAATTTACAACTCGTCTTTTTCAACTGTAGATTCCTTTGCTGTTTCTTGTTCTTCATCATCAGTCCCTGCGTCTGTGTCATCTTCCTCGTCTTGCTCTGTGTCTTCGGCTGTGTCTTCTGTTGTTTCCTCAGGTTCTTCTTCGGGCTCTTCTTCCACCTTTGCGTCAGGGTCAATGTTTAAGCTGAGGCGAAGCATTCTTTCTATCCTATAGTAGCACCTAACATATAGAAAAGTCTAGAAAACATTATTTATTTATTCATTTATTTATTTTGAGACAGAGCCTCATTCTGCTGCCCAGGGTCAATGTTTAAGCTGAGGCGAAGCATTCTTTCTATCTATAGTAGCACCTAACATATAGAAAAGTCTAGAAAACATTATTTATTTATTCATTTATTTATTTTGAGACAGAGCCTCATTCTGCTGCCCTGGGTAGAGTGCTGTGGCATCATAGCTCAAAGCAACCTCAAACTCTTGGGCTTGAACAATCCTCTTGCTTCAATCTCCTGAGTAGCTGGTACTATCAGCACCCTCCACTATGCCCAGCTAATTTTTCCATGCTTTTCTTTTTTTTTCTTTTCTTTTCTTTCTTTCTTTCTTTCTTTCTTTCTTTCTTTCTTTCTTTCTTTCTTTCTCTCTTTCTCTCTTTCTCTCTTTCTCTCTTTCTCTCTTTCTCTCTTTCTCTCTTTCTCTCTTTCTTTCTTTCTTTCTTTCTTTCTTTCTTTCTTTCTTTCTTTCTTTATTTCTTTTTTTTTTTTTTTTTAAAGTGGAGACATGGTCTTGCACCTGCTCAAGCTGAACTTGAACTCCAGAGCTCAAGCAATCTACCTGCCTGGAACTCCCAGACTAGAACTCTACTTTAAATTGGGGTATAGTGACCCAAGCTCCAATGCCAGGCTCTCCTATAGTTTCTTATTTTTCTTACTGCAAAACAGAAGGCATTAATTCAGCTAATGCCTTTTTACTATTTCTTGTGCCAGCTTTCAGGCAGTATAGCATAGTGATTAAAACTTAGGACTCCAGGGAAAATTGCCTTAATTTCAGAACTGATTCTGAGATTTACTGTTAGCCCCTTTCCCCTAATAATTTTTAGCAAAATGTCTGACACGCAATAAGTAGCAAATAAAAGTGATTTGAACATTATTGCAAAGCCAAACAGTAAAAAGAATTAATTCGAATAGACAAAGAAATTAATGTTGTATTTTAGTCTGTGTTTTATTGTTTACTGGGTTCAACTTTTCAAACGTAGTTCTGCATCTTTGAGGAAAGTACTCTGATTTAATAAAAATAAATGGACTTGGACATCAAATATCCAGGGTTTGTTCCCGAAGGCCCTCAAAACAAGGTGTCTTATATTGTTTTATGAGTGAGCTTCAGTTCTTGCTCTTTTGAAACAAAGATGACATGAAAGTGCCTTGTGATAATTAAATGAGGTTATCTATATAGGGTGCACAGAACACTGTTGGTCTATGTCAGGCACTTAGTCAGGGGTACAGGATTCTAACTCAGCCCAACTCATTCTTATGACCCATCTACTCCATGTAAAGAATACTGAGTTTGCTGAAAGTCTTGTTATTAATCCTGACTGTGGCCTGGGAATTCAAAACTCAAAAAAAATTATCTTTTATCTTTCTAATTAAATTTGAAGGCCATGCTTGTATTCTCTAACTTACACATTTTAAATACCAACATATTATAGATAATAGCTCTTTTAGCTGTTTCAATTTTTAGTTTTACTTTACAATGGAAAAATCTATAATCTTTTAATCAGAATAACAAGTGAATATTTTGCTTTCTCTTTAATTTACCAATTTTGTAAAGAGATTTTAGGGGTTTCATTTATGTATTTTTTTTTTCAGGCCATAAAACTGTTTTCCTGATACCAAAGTTAAATCTGTAACTTGCTAGGAAGATGTGAAATATTCCTTTACTGAGGTGCTAATATGGCATTAAAAGCTACTCAAATCATCTAGTTAGGAAGTAGCTGGTAATTGATTATACCTAGCTCCACCCTTAGGAAATTGTAATCCCAGCTGAAAGTCTCCAGATAGGGTTAGAGAAAACAAGCTAACAAACAAACCATCTTCCTTATTGCTCTGGGTATAACCTGTACTTCAGATCAAATAAAGACTAAGAATATAAAATGTTGAGAATTAAAAAGTGAATTTGCCTATCACTGTGTAATTCCTAACATTCATGTTAAATTTGCTTAACAAATGGTACTGTATCTAGAGAAGAAAAAAGATAAACTAGTCTCTTTAGTTTTTCCTATACAAATTTTAGCTTTACAACTACCAAAACACTACAGATGTCTTTAACTCTACAGATTCCTTCCTTCCTTCCTTCCTTTTCCACAGTCTCACTTTATCATCCTTGTTAGAGTGCTATGGGGTCATAACTCACAGCAATCTCTAACTCTTGGGCTCAAGTGATCCTCTTGCCTCAGTGTTGTAATTTTTAGTAGAGACAGGGTCTCACTCTTGCTAGGCTGGTCTCAAACTCGTAAGCTCAGGCAATCCATCCATCTCTGCCTTCCTCTGTTAGGATTACAGGTGTGAGCCACCATGCCCTCCCCTACACGTGTCTTTCTTAACAGCAACAAATAATACTGTGGTTATAGCCCTCAACCTCATCTTGAGTTTTCTCTGAAAGTTGGAATGAGAAAAGATTGATAACTGGTAAGTCTACACATAAACACGGGTTTATAAACATGTTCTTCATTCAATTCAGAAAGTGACCTGGTTATGGTCAAGAAGTATATATAGACTGCTTAAAATTTGGCGTGTTGGTTTTGCCACCTCTTAACTTGGAACAGGAAATATAATTCATGAAATTTCAGCTCTTTCTCCACAAAACATAGCTAATAATACATACCCAACAGAGAGAAATTTTTGTACTGGTATTAAATATAATTATAATCTCCTGGAGCCTTGCAATTCAAAGTATGGTCCACGAATTACAGATTGATATCACCAAGAGGCTGAACAAAATGTAGTATCTTAGCCTGAGACCTATTGAAGCAGAAATAGTGTAGGGCCCAAGATACTGAATTTCTGACAAGCTCCAATTTGATGCTGATGATACGGAGTCACAGAACACCCTTTGAATGACAAGTCTCTAGTGCTCCTACTATGCACCACTCAAATCAAAGACACACATTTATACTTCAGCTACATAGTTTTAGATTTTATTATAAAAAACTTTATCAGGAATATAACATACCATGATATTTGATCTGAAGTAGAGTAAATAACTTAAGCCCCAGGACTTCTGGTATAAATGGGGTTGAGACATTAATATTTTTTAGAAAGCTCTCCAGGTGAGTCTATTGCAGAGCTGGGATTGAGAACATTGAGATAGCAGCAGAGATGACTCTGGACGAAGCAAATGCAACAACAAAAAAAAGCAAGTGAGGACCATGGTACACAGGATTATACCCCCACCCGGCCAAAGATGTCCACATTCTAATCTGTGGACCCTGTGAATGTCACCTTCTTGGCAAAAGAGATTTGTAGATATGATTAAGACTATCAGTCTTGAGATGGAAGGTTATCATGGACTATTATCACATAAGCACATGCTAATCATGTGAATCTTTAAAAGTGGAATAGGAAGCAGAAAAATAACAGCATACACTAGTGTGGCCAGAAGCAGAAGGAATATTATCATAAGAAGGATCTGAGCCCCAGTCGCCATCTTCAAAGGTGGAGAATAGGCACCAGCTGACCCAAATTCTGGCCACCTTTGGAAGCTGAGACAACACGTGGCTGACAACTAGTAAGAAAATAAGTTTGGCCAACAACCTGAATAACAAAGGAAATAGATTTTTCTCTGAGACTCCAAAAATGAACTTAGCCTTGCTGACACCTTGATGTTAGCCTCAGTAAGATCCTTTTTGGACTTCTGACCCATAAAACTATATGATAATACATCTGCATTGTTTTAGTCACTAAATGTGTGAATACTTATTGCAACAGAAATAGAAAATTAACTCAAGGATACAATCCATTTTGGTTCTTTAAACCTCTTCTTTAAAGGTCAACTGGCTAAATAATTCCTTAATGTTTTGTAAGGTAAAGGTTTATCCTACACTGATACATTTCCAATTATAAGATACTGAAAAATATAAATTTTGTGGCGTTTTCCTGTTGGACTAAATTGCAAGAAACCTTGGAACTGGTTGAATAACCTGACAAAGATAGTATTGTAATATTTATCGAATGCTTACTATGTGTCAGGAAGTGCTCTGAGCACTTCACAGTTATTATTCAGCATCACATTATATGTATCGCTTAACAAACTCATTCCATCCTCCCACCGATGCTATGGGGAGAGGACATTTATTCTGCCTTATCATCGGTGTGCTTGCTGAAACAGAAATGTCATGCAAAGGTGGTGTACGGATGGGTTTGAAGCAGGCCAAGCTGTTTGCATCATCTACGGCACTGCCAATTTAGAGAAAACAGAATGTTTCCTTATAAATACAGTTACAGTAAATGAAACTCAGAAAGATTAATTATCAAGATGTCACACTGCCAGGAAGTCATAAGACCTTGATTTTTAAGCTCCGATTTTTGAGGTCCTGGTAAAGTCATACTTTCACTGAACTATGATATGTAGATAAAATCTAAACGGAGACAGCCCACATTTTCTCTGTTATAAAGCAGATAATAATCAGTACATGTAATAATCACTATTACAATACTATCTTTGTCAAACTTTATTTGAGGAAATAAAAGTTGTGGATTCTCTGATTTTCAATTTCAGGCAAATTAAAGAAGCTTTGGGAGCTTACGGAGTATTAAGAAAGACAAAACCAAATCAGCCATTCACTTGTGTCATTACGGCCTCACTGGGTACTCCGTTCTGAAATGATTTAGATGTGCTTTTTGTGGTAATCAGAAACACTTGAACTGAAGATTAGTTATAAAATGAAAGAATTACTCTGTTCCACTTTTTTTCCCCTTTACTCCAGGGAATACATAAAGACAAAGTCAGCGGGGGAAGGTTGGAAAAAGGGACAGACAGTTGGACGTTCCAGTAGCTTTTTTCCCCCCTCACATGCATAAGTAGCAGAAAAAATAAAGTTCTCTAAAGAATAAAAGTCTCTTCTCTTGCCTCCCTCCCCTTTTTCTTAAGCCCTTTTGAGAGGCCTGGAGATAAGAAGAGTTGATTATCTTAGTCGATAAAGGATGCCACTGGAGAAAAACTGAAATAAAGATTTAAAGAAGGACAAAACTGTGTGGGATGGCAAAGGGATGGTGTGACAGAATTAAGTCTTATAAAAGGGGTCAGTGAATTTAGCAACAAAAACGTATGGAGGTGTCAGAAAAGAGGTTTATAGACATTTTTTTCTTATAGAAAAGCTTAAAGATTTGCTTTTCCAGAGGAAGAATTTTCATGTCAGATATTGTGAACCCACTTCACTTAAAAATTGGCTCTGTAAAAATTATGTGCTTTGAAATGCAAAATTCAGTTATAAAAAATATTAGCTGGCAAAGTTATTCTGTAACTCAGATAAATTTATTTGAATCATTTACTGATTAATTAGTCAATGCACTAAAAAATAACAAAAAAAGGTAAAGTGCTCATTTAATATTGTACTAGGGAACAACTCCTCACTTACCTATAATATACTGTTTATGGCAACATAGATAAAATCTGGGAGAGGGGGGAAGCAGTCTCTAAATAATTCATGCAGAACACACACAGTCTTTCATTCCAAAAAGAGCTTTACCAATCTTAGACATTTTTATATTATACACAATTCAATATTCAAAATTATCTTATTCCTCAGTTTATAGAAAATAGGAGGTACGAAAATTTCTATTAGAATGAGAGATTTTCATTTTGAAACACCAAGCCCTTGACCTAACAATAACCACATGGAAAGGCTCGTTATTCAGGTACAGTTACCCGATGGCAAAAAGACATAAATGCCAAGATATTTATTCTGCCTTTCCTACTTTTAGAAATAGCAAATGTAGTGTAAGAATCAATTTCCATTTCAAGGTTAAAAAGGATGGTTCACCTACATAATAAATTAATATGCATTCATTTAAAAAAAATGAGTGTGTTCTATTATGCCAGTATGGAAAGATTGAAAAAATGTACTAAGTGAAATATGACAAGGTATATCAACTTGTCTTGTTAAAGAAAAACTTTAAACAAATGAAATTTGACTTTCTTTGAGCAAAGTACTATTCATGCATCGGACAGTATCAGAAGTGGTTCAGATAAGCAGTGAGATTGTAAAAACAAAATACAGAGGCAAAGTAGAGAAATCACCCTATTGGCTGTAGCTATGAATCTACCTTGTTTGGGGGTGGTGTAATGAGTTGTCTGCTTGTAATTGGCTGAAATTTAGTTGTCTGTAATACTCCTAAGTTAGATTTCAATTTGTTTAAGTACCAACTTAAGATGGCATTTATTATGTAGGAACTTTAAATGTGGAGACAGCTTCAGGCTAAGGGCTTCCTGTTTATTTAATTTACCAGTGTGAAAATGTATTTTTTTATATTTGAAATCCATAAGCGTTCCTTAAAGTATATACAAAAAGTTACATTAATTTTGTATGTAAAAATGAGAGTAGAGTTACAAAGGAACTCTAGGCATTTTACAAAGATATAATAATAGAATGGGGAGAGGGTAAATAATTTGCCAATGTGATTAGGTTTGAGTCCTGTATTCAAATCCAGAAAATCCAGCTCCAAAGGGTGTGCATGTAACCATTATACAATGCTGCATTTCATGAGAATAAACCCCACATATTATATATTAAAATGCCAATTTGATGGCCATTGCTTTTTATCTGTCTGGTCATTCATTCAGCTTTATTCAAGTTTGCTTTAAAATGAAACCAAAAATTAAAACAATAATGATAAGAACATAATTCTCTTTCCTTAGATGTGCATCCTTATATTAATGTTTGTGCATCCGTACTTTACAAAACATTCCAAGGTTAGACTATCTTTCACAGAATATCTTTGCCCTCTAGAATTCCCAGGCAAATAGTGTCTCCCAACTCCTGCTGGTAGAAAATGTAATGATCTATGAATGTCAACAGGTTTAGAGATCATTTACCAGAGCTCTGCAATCAGTGCTAACTACCACAAGCTCCATGTGAAATTTAGATATTGATTTTAATTTATAAATCCCCTTCTGGTGGCCTGCCATGTTGCCTTACAGATTATCTCTGTACCTGTAAATCATTCTGCAGCTGGGGTGGGTTGAACCATTCATAAACTTGATTCTTTGATTTAAATGCTAGCGGACTGAAGACAGATGTTTTCATTAATCTTTGATGTATTTTTTTCTTACACATTTTTCTTCAAGATAGCATGAAGATAATTATAGTTTTAACCTTCTTTGATTTATAATTTAAAGTATTTGGCTTAAGATAGAACATGTAAGAGGGGTTAGCCTCAAGGAAATTTGTGAAATCGCTATTTTTGGAAATCTCCACTTCCCATCCCGATCCCTTTTTTCCATCTCGTAAGGTTCCTTTCTCACTCCCTCAGGTACTTACTTCTTTGGCTTTTTCCCTCATATTAACATATTTATATCCACTTTCATTGCTATAAATTATATACAACTCTTACTAGTTTTTCAATATTATTTCCATTGGGGGTCAGGGGTTCCGGTTCCCCTAGGCTGTTGACCTGGTTCAATTACTCAGCTGAGCTACAAAGTTCAACCGAGGCACAGCAGTAATTGAAAACAAAAATGAATGGAAGCAGAAAATCAAACTGGAGCAGCACCGGCAACGTGAAGAGAGAGCAAAGGTAACCTGCACAAGTTTCAGTGTAACAAGGAGAGATTTTATTTAGGTAGAGCAAAGAGAACATTTAGAGCCCTTCCAAAGAGAGTTGGAAGTGGGTCCCTCTCCAGAAGGAGCAGAGGGTGAGGGAGACAGAGACACAAAGGCCTGCAGAGGTGTAAATGCCCCCTCTGTTTGAAACTAGTCACACGTTTCTCATTGGCCTGTCTGTGCTTCCAGGCAGCATTGCTCTTCTCTACTGGTCATTGATTATCTCTTTATATTGGTCGTTACTGACCTAGGTTACTTCACATTCTTAGGGGCCCTCCGACTTGCTGGTTCAGCAGGCCAGGTTTTCCTCCCACCCCTCTTAAACCCACTTTCTTGGCTGTCCCTTCTCAATTTCCATCCTAATGCTTAAGCATCAATAAGGATCGACTCCTTTAGGTGAATCTTTAAGGTTACCATTCATGGGGTGGGGGTGCATCATGTGAGGCGGTCAAAAGGAGTATTTGCCAAGCTCATAATTGTGTCTTAACTATTCTTCTCACTAGTAGAGCAATGGCAGCCATGTTTAGTCTACACAACCTTCCCCGGGCTGTAATGAAGCGGATGTGGTATGGTCATTTGACACAGGAAAAGCTGATCAAATTCTCACTAAGGAGTTTGATTTGAGAATAAGGGTTTCTAATTCATATTTGCCTAGTGATGTGAAATCTCAGGAGTTGCAGCTCTCTGAATCAACTGTCCATGGATCAAGCATGAGGGAAATTAGGCCTGCAAAAAATAATGAAGATTTTAAGTGTGAATAAAAAGTCTGAAAAAGAGAAGTTCAAACTGTGAATCCCTGTTCCATTTCAAGGAAGTCAATGAATTTGTGACAATTAGCCCATTTTAATTAAATTAGCCTAAATTGGTTTCTGTTACTTGCAAACAAAGTACTCTCATCAATAAATGTGTTGCCTAACATCCCCCCTTTATAACGAAATTATTCAATAGTCTGTATAGAGCTAAGTCTTTTGCACCAGCAAAAGATAAAATTGTTTCCAGCTCCAGATTGAAGCTTTGGATATAAAGTAACCAGGACATCATATTTTCTAGCAAGTATGACTGGATTAGGGATGGTCCCAAAGTACATTAAGAAGTGATGAATGTAGGAAACTTTTGTTGGAATTCCTGAGTATTCTAGTCTAGAACAACTGAAATCTCTTGCTGTCAAGAATTGTGATTTATATAAAAGCAGGGTAAGCCTAGAGAGAATGGGAGAACAGAATTCTAGTGATATCAATGAAGCCCTAGGGTCAAATTCTTACTGGTTACATGGTCTGCACCTTCACAACCAAAAGGCTCCTCAAATGCTACTGTGCCCATGTTACCTACTAATTTCGGTCTTATTCTTTGAAATAAAAGAAAAATTTCAGATGCTAGGAACATTACATTTAAATTTCTACTTTCTATACATAAACACTTTATTCGGTTTTTCATTAATTCATATAAACAGAGCAATCTATTTTATGCCCCATGGTTTGAGATCCAATATTTCAGTAAAGACTAGACATTGCACTGATAAAAAGCTACAGAGGGAGATTTGAAGACCTACGTTGCTCCCTAATTTTACTGTATACTAGTTAGTTAAAGGCATGGAAATCACAGCCTCTACTGTTTTCAAGAAATAAATGACAGATTGCTGTGAACTGTGATGCCATGGCACTCTACCAAGGGCAACATAGTAAGATTCTGTCTCCAAAAAAAAAAAAGAAAGAAAGAAAAGAGAAATGACAGAATTTCTACCTAGCCAACCCATAAATTCCTCTTCAGTTAAAGGACAGGTTGTCATGTTCAAAGAGCTTTGAAAATATTTGAAGTGACATACATATGTACCTGTGTATTATTTGGATATTAAAATATAATTTCTTAGGTTTTGTATTTGCGATATATTTTCTCTTGTTATTAACATCTAGAACATAATATCAAAGTTTGTAAGGTCTCAATTTTCATCCCAATTCCTGAACCAAAGAAGGGCTTCTCTTCTGCTTATTGTGTGGCCATAATGAAATAGTCAGATTGTTTCAAATAGTCTGACAAAGTACTGGCCCAAGGAAATGGGCAACATAGGAGCCTCAAATAAAGAAAAACTTTCCTGGTCCTAGCAGGTTTTAACTGTGATGAAATCTGTTGGCAAACATGAGGATGAATAAAAGTCAAAGAAAACTTTTTAAAACTTCCAATTCATAGTATTATTCTTTCAATTATTGAAACTATTCTTACCCATTTGATCAAAATTAAACCATTTTTTTATTAAGAAATACATTTTTAGGATAATTTTTGCTTTAACCATCAAGTATACATTTTGAGTTATGTTGAAAAGTCAACAAAAGTTTGGCTTACATATTTATATGGTAACAATTTGTAAGCCCATATTCTTAAAAAATCAGTGAGAGAGATATAAAATGATGAAATTTTATCCCTGAAAGGTAGATGTGAATTAATTTAGCATTACAGGCCTCTCTCCGCCAGGACTTGACCTTGGTTATACTATGACACTCATATTGATGTTTTACCTATCTGTTTCTGCTGCAAGTTCTGAGTTCCCAGGTGCTACAACTTATGTTTTAATTATTTTATAACCTTAGTTCCCAGTGCAAGCAGGTCCAATAACTATTTGTTGACTGAATGCATGTAATGATTCCTGGCTATAAAAAAGAACATCAAGCTACTTATTTGATCAACCCAAATATTAGTGCCACTAAGTCTTTGAAAACTCCAAATAAATTTATTTGTATGTTGAGGACAAAGACAAAGTGTATTTGTTTTTAATGAAATACAGCAAACAGAATTTTGAAGGGTTTTCCATTATTATCTTAACAGGGAAACGGAATGGGAATGGTACTTTAGATGCTAATGCTTTTTCTTGTATTTAAATAGGAAAATATATCCATTATATGAACTTTAGTAAATTCAGAAACCGTAAAGGATTAAAAGTAACTTAAATAACTATCTCAACAATAACTGATGATATTTGCTAAGTTGTTCACAATATTTTCTCTCTCTTTTACACACACACACACACACACACGCATGAGACTCATTCTCATAAACCAGATGAAAAAAACCATGCCTATGAAAATATGTCAAAGTCATATTTTTCCCCCTATTTTTTCTTAAAATGAGAGAAAGTTTTCAATTTTCTCCATTCAGTACGATATTGGTCATGAAGTTATCTCACATAGTTTTCCTTAGCTTGGGATATGAAGTATGTTAATTCTATGCCTCTTTTGTTGAGGGTTTTATTAGGAAGAGTTGGCGAGTATTATCAAACGCTTTTACTGCATCTGTTGATTATATGGTCTTTGTTTTTAACTTTGTTTATGTGGTGAATTACATTTATTGATTTGCATATTCTTTGTATCCCTGACATGAATCCTACTTGATGGTGGTGTATTATTTTTTTGATGTGCTGTTGAAATCAGGTTGCTAATCTTTTGTTGAAGAGTTTTGCATCTATCTTCATAAGGGATATTATTCCATAGTTTTCTTTTTTTGATCATGTCCTTTTCTGGCTTTGATATTAGGGTGATACTGGCTTTGTATAGAGATTAGAGAGGATTCCTCCTTCTCAATGTTATGAAACAGATTCTATAGAATGAATGCCAATTCTTTTCTGTAGCTCGGTAGATTTTGTGAATCCTTCTGGTCCAGGGCTCTTTTGTTGTTGTTGGGACAGTTTTTTATTACAATTTCAATCTTGTTACTCATTGATCTGTTCAGTATTTCTTGTTCTTATTGATCAAGTTTGGAAGTTCATGTTTTACAAAAAAAATCCATCCCTTTCCTCTAGATTTTCCAGTTTCTCTGTATGGAGGTTTTCATGGTAGTCATGGATGATACTTTGCATTGCTCTGGTATCAGTTGTAATATGTTCTTTTTCATTTCTGACAGAGTATTTGGGTCCTTTTGCTTCTATTACTGGTCCATCTAGCTAGAGTTTTATCCATTTTGTTTACCTTTTCAAAGAACCAGCTTTTTGTGGATCCTTTTTTGTTTCTTTTTATTTCCTTGGGTTCTGTTCTGAGCATTGACTTTCATTTCTTCTTCTAGCTTTAGGTTTGGTTTGTTGTCTCCCTCCCCCCTTTTTTTTGTAGAGACAGAGTCTCACTTTATCACCCTCAGTAGAGTGCTGTGACGTCACAGCTCATAGCAACCTCCAACTCCTGGGCTTAGGCGATTCTCTTGCCTCACACTCCTCAGTAGCTGGGACCACAGGCCCGGCTATTTTTTTGTTGCAGTTTGGACAGGGCAGGGTTTGAACCCGCCACCCTTGGTATATGGAGCCGGTGCCCTACTCACTGAGCCACAGGCGCTGCCCTGTTTTATTCTTTTTCTAGTCCTTAAGGCATTAGATCATTAATTTGTGTTCTCTCTATCTTTTTAAGTATTTATGGCTATGAACTTTCCTATTAACACTGCTTTTTCTATATACAATAAATTTTGTATATTTGCATCATGATTGTCATTCAGGTTAAAAAAAATCTCTGGATTTCCACCCTAAATTAACCATTGACCAAGGGATCATAGAGCACCAGGATGTTTAAATTCTTGGCTTTGTGTAGATTTGAGAGTTCCTCTTGGAGCTAATTTCTAATTTTTTTCCATTAGGATCTGAGAAGATAGACAGAATTACTTTAATTTTTCTGAATTTGGGAAGCCTTGTTTTGCAGGATAACATATGATCTATCTTAGAAAACATCTCCTGCAGTTAAGAATGTACCTTATCATGTGTTGGGTTGCAGTGCCCTGTAAATGTCTGTTAGGTCCATTTATTCTAAAAACTTGGGTAAGTTCAGTTTTACATTGCCTCAATGATTTTCCCAGTTCTGACAGTGGGGTGTTAAAGTCCCCAGAAATTATGATGCTGCTGTTTATATTTTTGCTTAAATTTAGTAGTATTTAATTTATAAACCTGGGACCTCCTTTGTTAGGGGGGTGTGCGTGTGTGTGTGTGTGTGTGTATATATATATATACACACACACACACACACATATATTTATTATTATTATATATTATTCCTGTATTCCTTTTAATAATATATAATAGCATCTTTGTCTTTTTCTTTACCATTGTTGATTTAAAGTCTACTTTATCTGATATGAAGAAAGCTATTTCTGCTCACTTTTGGTTTCCGTTCGTATGGATATTTTTTCCCATCCCTTTATCTTGATACTATGAAAATACTTGAAAGTTGTGTTGATTTCAACATAACTTGAAGTTGTGAGATGATAGCACATATCTTTCATCCATTCAGCAAGTCAATATATTTTAAAATGGTGCATTAAGACAATTTATACACAATGTTAGAATTGTTCCGTTTGTCATGTTGAATAACACCTAGTTGATTGTTTTGTTTTCTCCCTTGTGTTACTGTTTCATAAGAGTTGTGAGCTCTAACCTCTGGCTGTTTTTACACTGCAGGGTGTTCTTTGCTCTGGTCCAGGTATAGAACACTTTTAAGCATTTCCTGCAGGGCAGATCTAGTGCTGACGAATTCTCTTAGTGTTTGTCTAGGAAAGATTTTATTTCTCATTTATGTATGAAACTTAGTTTGAGGGGTTACAAAATTGTCGATTAGCAGTTATTCTGTTTCAGAAGATTAAAAATGGAACTGCAACTTTTTCTGGCTTGAAAGGCTGAGAGGTCTGCTGTGAGTGTAATGGATTTTTCTTTGTGAGTAACTTGTTGCTCTCATCTTGTACCTGGTAGGATTTTCTCCCATGTTTCTTTCGGTAATTATTCATTCTTCTTTGTTCTTTTCTCTCTCTATATATATTTTCTGACTGTGTCAATATTCTTGTCTTCAAGCTCTGAAATTTTTTCTTCTGCTTCTTCAAAACTGTTGTTAAAGGTTTCTGCTGTTCATAAAAATTTCCTTAATGATTCTTTAATTTCTTTAAGTTCTGATATCTCTTTTCTAAAATTATCTATCTCCTTTGTGAATTTTTTTCACATTAAGAATCACTTTTTTGATTTTCTTGATATGGTTTTCCACCATCTTCTCCATTCCATTCATCTTATTTGAAACACAATCTGAATTCTGCATCTATCAATTCACCAATTTCCTTTTGGGTAGAATTCCTTATGGGAGAGCTATTGTTATCCTTTTGGGGTGTTGAGACAGCCTGTTTTTTCATGTTGCCAGTTTTTTTATGCTGGTTCATTCTCATCTGGGCCTCATCCCACTCGCAAAGCATATAGTAGATACAGTACATCTGTTCTCTTCTGCTGAAACCTCTGTTGCTATGTGATGATAGGGATGGGTCCGTCAGTGGCATCCTTGGTTCCAGCTCTGGAAGCTTGACCAGGCAAAAAGTGTCAAATACACTCTGAGCATTCACCTTTGTTCCCAAGTGTCATCAATGGACCACTGTGGCAGGGCTAGCCCCTGGTGACAGGTGCACACATGAGAAGGGGCTGCGGGACATGGGATGGAAGATTTCTGAGGGGCACGGTATGCACACATGCAAGCCTGGGTAATTCAGCTGCCAGGACATTGGAGGGGAAAGGTAAGTTAGTGCAAGGTGCAAGTACACAGGGTATAGAGGGCGTGTGGGGTGGAGTGAACCTGCGGTGTGGAGCAGGCCGGTGGGTCACACAGCTCAGTGCAGTGTGGAGTAGGACACCAGGACAGAGTGGCCCTGCAGGTTAGGGCACCAACATGAGACAGATCATGTCTGCAGAACACAGCACTCGTGCACATGGGCCTGGTCTGCTGCAAAGCAGGGTACACACATAGGATGTGGCTCCTAAGGCCTGGTTAGGACAACATGGGTCTGTGGCATGCAGTCTGCCCAGAACTAAAGTCAGCAACTGAGATAGCTTTTGTCTCATGCAGAGCCCTTTGGGTAGTAGTGGTGGGAAGTAGGCACAGAGGGATATGGGTACATGCTTTACCTGAATCCCATGGGAAGTGTGGTTGATGAGATCGCTCAGTCCACAGTAGTGGACAGTGGGCTTGAGGTTTCCTTCTTTGCCCAGGGTCACTAGCATCAGTGGTGGCAAGACACATGTTATCTGCTCATGGGAAGCATGTGAGCACTGGGATTGCCCATGCCTTCCCTGCCTTGCCAGGGTAAGCAGGTGGCAACATTCACAAGTCTGACCCATGGGCAAAAGTAGTGCTGCAGGTTTGGGATATTACAACAGTGTCAGCTACAGAACAAGGTCTTGCAAGCTACTGTCTCTTCTCTCCAGCAGTGTGGCTACACAGCCTCCAGTCAGATCTCTATACCACTGTGCAGGCCTGCTGCAGTGGAGGGGCCCTCCCACTGCCTAGGTGGCAGAATCCTCTGGCCCTTTGCCATATGGGGTGCCTTCCCTGGTTTCCTCAAGTCATGCTGAGCAGCTCATCCCCCTTCTATCTTCTTCACTCTCCCTCCTCACGTGGATCCCCAGTGCTCTTGTTTAGACAGTCAATTCAAAGGTAGACAGTTCACCAAAGCAGGGTCATTATGCAGGATGCTTCTAGTCCTCTATCTGGCCCCAGGCAATAGGGGATGAATTCTTGTAGCAAGTTATTATGGTTATCAAGTCTGAGTAATCCCACAATGAGCTGTCTGCAAGCTGGAGGCTCAGCAAGGCTGGTGGCTTAGGAAAGCTGGCAATCTCATTCAGCTCGAGTCCAAGGGCTTGGGAAGCAGGAGAACCAGTGGCATAACTCTCAGTGTGAAAGCAGAAGACTAATCAATGTTTCTTTTTAAATTATTGAGTTCTTATTTATTAAAAAAATTAAAAGAAATACATTTTATTTTATTTATAAATATAATTAAAAATGAGACTTTCTGTTTTAACAAAACTTCTAAATTCTACATACTTTTAGTTAGTGATTAATAGAGTACAATTATAAAAACTAAATTATGGAATCAATTTTCTCAAAAAATTAATGTATTTTAGTGGTAACCTTGGATTCTTCAAGTCATCTCATATAAATCTGAGCTATACTGATATCTGTATCCCAGAGTAAATTCAGATGCATTATAAATTTTTGCCTCATTTTTCAAGTGGATGAGAATTATCATTAGGAGAGATATAAATGAGATCATGACATGTCCAATAAAATAACTTGTGAAGCTTAAAATGTGAGCTTAAAGATAATAAGCAAATATTGGATTTCTGGGAAAGAAATAAAAATGTATTGACTACAGAGATGAATATCAAAAATTGTATTCAAGTGAAAAAAATTATCATATTAAGTATATAAAACCAAGCACTATATAATAATTATTCAAAGAATAAAATGATATTATTCTAGAGCTGGGGGGTGGCAAATTTTTACTTAATAAACAATTTTCCTAAGAAATTTTGATATAAACTATATCTAACTTTTATACATAAGTAAAGATTCATTTATTAAGAAGATTATATAAATTTCAATAAGTAAAAAATACAGTTTGGAGCTATAGTGATAACCAGTTGTGAATTACTAGTAGAGTAGTAATTCTATTCATTAAAACTGTAATTTATTTATTTATTTATTTTTTTGGAAAAGTAACGTATGTTGGTTTACAGTTATCTAAGTAAGTCTTCATAGCAACATGGCAGTAAAAGTATTAATACAAAAGACATTTAATGTGAATGGAAAAAATCTGCTTAATTCCTTATAGTAGATGTTGCTTGTAAGCACAAATGAGCCTAACTGGTTAGAACTAACAAAAGATGCATTAGTAAATTATTTTCTGACTATAAATACTGTTTTATTGTATATCTTTTATGATACGTATATTGGGGTATTTTGATGGAAGTAATGTTAATTTGATGAAAATCTTCACTATCTCTTGACAGCCATTGAATGTTTTAATACGTAATTGTTATTACAACCCTTCCAGGAGCTTTCCAGTTTCTGCTTCTTTCCTCACAAATCCGACCACTACTTGTTTTCCCTCACTTTCTGTTCATGATTGATTGTACTTCCAACTTTATTGATTCATGATGGCAAAAACGCCTAGACATTTCTGAATTACCTTATGTCCATTTAAATTTTCTGTTTCCTCACTCTATTTTCAAGTCTTTAACACATTTATCTCTGCCATATTCTTTACTTTTTCAAGGGAACCTGTTTTTAGCCTCTATCTTCTCTGCCTCATCAGCTTTTATCTCTCTATGATCTTTTACAAAATGCCCATGTACCATGCTGCTAAAAGACTGTTCCTTCTGTTTTTAAGATGGTGAAATTGCTGTCAACCTCTTCTCTCAATTTAAGTGACAACCTTATCCAAAGAGTAGTCTTTGCTGTGGCTTCCACCTCAATATATCTTTACTGTAACATCATTTTTTACTGACTTATATACAGAAACATTGAGTATATCATATGCGTTCAACCTGATGAATTTTTGCAAAGAGGGACAGCCCTGTAAGCAGCACCTAGACACAAGAGCAGGTATTTGCTGGCAACCCAGAAGCTGCTACTCCCACTCGATGTCCCACTCCTTTCATTATCCTAGTGAAGGCAGTCACCATCCTGAAACTAAATACCCCAGGTTAATTTTGTCTGATTTAAAATGTTACACAGTAAATAGAATTATGTAGCATGTAGCCATTTTTGTCTTACTTCATTTACCAACTATGTTATTGTGAGTGGTTTAATTTATTTTATTGCTTTATAGAGCCCTTTTTAAGACTATACTACAATGTTTTTAGCCATTCTATAATATTGGTCATTTGAGTTACTTTAACTCTTGGTTATTAAGGATATTCGCACTAAGGGCACTCTTGTATATGTGTATCTTTCAACGATCATATTATGCATTTCCATTGGTTACACATTTAAGAGTACATTGTACTGGGTTATAAGATTAGCATATGTTTAACTTTTGTGGGAACTGCAAAGCAGTATTTCAATGTGGTTGCAACCTTTGCTCTCCTACCAGCAGTGAATATGTTCCTGTTAATTCACATTCTCATCAACATTTAGGAGTATATTTTTAATTTTAGCCATTTGAACGCATTTGCCTAACCAAACATTTCAATTTTAAATGTCTTGTTTAAAATTTAAATTTGTCTCTCTTTTTTTGCTGTTTAAAGCCACTCTAGTTGTAGTGGTTAGCAATGCCTTGTGTGATTTTAATTTACATTTCCTGATGATTTAATGAAGTTGAATATATTTTGGTTATTGACCATTTGAATCAACTCTTATATGAAGATGTTAAGTTTTCTTCTTCCTTTCTTTATTGGTTTGCCAGTCTTGTCTTAATGATTTATAGTTCTTTTAAAGTTCAGAAGATGAGTCTTTCCTTAGATATGTGCATTTCCCACTATGTGGCTTTTCACTTAACTGTCTTAATAGTATCTTTTAGTGAACAGAGGCTTTAGTTAATAATTTTTGCATTCTGATTAATAATTTTTTCTCTACCACAAAATCATGAAGATATTTTTCAATATTTCCTTCCTTAAGCTTTATTATCTTACCTTTTAAATGTACATCTTTGATGTTTATTTTTTGGCATATCAAGATAATTTTTTAAGAATATTCAATTGACTCAGACCATATTTTGAAATGAACATTCTCTCTCTACTGCATGACAATATCCCTAATATCACTGTGGCAGGCAGCCTCAGGGGTCCTCCATGATCCTGGAACTCTGGTATTCACATCCTGTGTGGCCTTCTCCTACATGGTATAGGTCACTTCTGATTTTAAACGGTGAATGACTGAGCCTTCTGTTGTGAGCAATCTCTCATTTGTCCTCTTTCTTTCTTTCTCATAACATTTGCTGGAAGAAGCCAGCTGCTATGAAGGTCTGTGGAGAGGCCCTTGTGATAAGGAACTGAGCCTTTCCCCAAGAAGCACCTGAGCAAGCTTGGAAATTATCAGGGCAGCCCTGCAGCTGGCAGCTTGACTACAACCTCGTGACAGCCCCCGAGCCAGACTCCCCAGCGAGGCTGCTCCTGAATCCTGACATGAGAAATGAGGTGACGTGATAAATGTATACTTTTTAAACTGCTGAGTTTCAGCATCATTTGTTAGGCAGAGTATATGACAAATACAAACACCAGATGGTTCTATAGGTTAGGGATTCTTTTCGGTTCTGTTGTTCACTTGTCTCTCTGTGTACCATCACTACATCGCATACCTATCATACTATTAAAATGAAATTATCTGGTAGTATAAGGAGGCCTAACATGTTCTCTAAGACTGTTTTTCATATTCATGGTCTTTCAAATGTTCATATAAATTTTTGAATCAGGTCAATTTTCATACACTCACCACACACAGAGAAACAAAACACTACAATGATTTTTGAGTAATTGAGTCCGTATATGAATTAGAAGTAACATCTTAAAATATTGAGTATTCTAAGCCATGAGAATTCTATATTTATTATGCTTGTTAAAATGTCTATCAATATTGCTTTATGGTGTAAATTATAGAAATCTTGCAGACATTTTACTTAATTTGAAGTTTAATAGTATTTAAATAAAAGCATATCAACTTTTTTCCTTATTTTTTTCTATTGTATAAAAACATGAATTTATTACCTTATTGTTGGCCACTAATCCTGATAGACTTTCTTATAAATTCCTTTGGGTTTTCTATACATAGAATCATGTGGCCTGCAAAAGTTGATAATTTTATTTTTTTTTCAAATTTTTATTTCATTCATTGTTTCTTCTTTCTTTATGCTATTGACCAGGTCTTTGGTACAATGTGGGAAAAGGTGGTATATTGCACACCAATTTATTTTCCTGTATTTCTTTAATATTATGTTTTCAATCTCAAGAAAAATTTAAGTTACCATATGTATGATGTTTTATATAGTTTTTGCATCAATATTCTTTATAAGATTAAAGATATTGCCTTTTATTGTTACTTTTATTAGAGTTATTAATCATATATGTATCTTTTACTTTGTCAATGCTTTTTTATATCTATGAAAAATCCACATAAGTTTTTTCTTCTCTTTCTTTTCTTGTTAACAGTGATGAATTTTAATGTTGTGATTTTATATTTTTCAAACATGTTCATATAAGAAAATTCAAATATACAGATAAATTGAAATACTTTTACAAGGAAGATGCCTAGTCCCACCTACATTCTGTAATTAAGATGTTTCTATAAATGTTTAATACCCATTCCTCTAGCCATTCTTCAATCTATCATTTAAAAAAGTTATTACTGAACATTCAACCAGTCTTGATCTAAATCCCACATGATTTTATATATTATCATTTTTTATATTTCTGGGATTGTATACAATTATATTGTTAGTTATTTGCATTTATATGTTGAAATTTTCTCTGTATTTTCTACATTTGTAATGTCCTTGTCAGGTTTTGTGACTCAAGATATGTTAACCTCATGAAATGAATTGTCCAATGTTCCCATTTCTTCTATTGTTGGGGAAAGCTTATATGAGATTGGTGTTCTATAAATTATTTTTTAGTCTGAGAGGAAATTCAATAGCATAGTCAATTAACATTAGAATTTAGGGGGGTTAAATAATGAATTCAATTTAACAAATAGGAGCATTTAAGATTTCTAAGGTTTTCGTTTCTTTTTATTTTCAATAGATTTAGGAGGTGCAAATGTTTTATAGTTACATGGATGAATTGTATAGTGTTGAATTTGTAGATTTTAGTGTACCCATGACCTGAACAGTATACAATTATCCAATAGGTAGTTTTTGATGCCTCACCCTCCTTCCGCTGATCAGCTCTTCTAAGTGACTATGTGCAGTATTTGTTCTCCCATTCCTAAGATACTTCAAGTTGGATTATGACTTGCAGTCCCACCAAGGGTGCTTCAAAACATCCTATTTCATTTTTTATGCCTGAGTAGTATTTCATGCTATCTATCTATCTATCTATCTATCTATCTATCTATATAGTCTGCCTAGAAAGATAGATACACCCGTCATATTTTGTTTATCCACTCATTAATTGATGGGCAAAAAAGTTGATTCTATATCTTTGCAACTGTGAATAGTGCAGCAGTAACATAACAGTGCATGGATCTTTTTGATGCAATGTCTTCTTGTCCTTTGGGTAGATACATAGTAGAGGGCTTGCAGGTTTACTTTAAGTCCTCTGAGGAATCTTCATACTGTTTCCTATAATGGTTCTGCTAATTTACATTCCCACCAACAGTGAATCAAGTGTTCCCCTTTCATTGTATCCATGCCTTCTGTTGTTATCAACTTTTTTACAGGGATAAAGTGGTGCCTTACTGCAGTTTTAATTTGCATTTCCCTGATAAATAGTGATTCTGAGCATTTTTTTCATATGTTTGTTGGCCATTTGTATATTTGCTTTTGAAAATGGCTGTTCATGTTTTCTCTCCATTTTTAAAGGGGTTGTTTGTTTTGTGCTTGCTGATTTGTTCCCATATATTATTAAGTCAGTTTTTGTTAATGTAACATCTTACATAACCACGACACAATGATTTAAATGAGGAAACTAATATTAATGCATCACTATCCACTAATCCAGAGAGTTTATTCATGTTTCCCTATTGGCTCAGAATGCCTGTAGAGTCCCATCCAGGATCTCCTATCACATGTAATTGTCCTATGTCTGTATCTCCTTCAATCAGAGGCAGCTGTTCTACCTGTCGGGGTCTGAACACTGTTGAACAGCACTGGCCAGCTTTTTGCAGAATGTCCCTCAGTTTGGTCTGTTGAAGTTTTCTCATAGTTAGACTAAGCTGATTCACCTTAGATAAGACTATCTCAGGCTCGGCGCCTATGGCTCAGTCGGCTAAGGCGCCAGCCACGTACACCTAAGGTGGCGGGTTCGAATCCCCAGCCCGGGCCCACCAAACAACAATGATGGCTGCAACCAAAAAATGGCCAGGCGTTGTGGTGGGTGCCTGTGGTCCCAGCTACTTGGGAGGCAGAGGCAGGAGGCTCGCTTGAGCCCAGGAGTTGGAGGTTGCTGTGAGCTTTGATGCCATGGCACTCAACCCAGGGGGACAGCTTGAGTCTCTGTCTCAAAAAAAAAAAGACTATCTCAGAAGGGATGCTGTGCCCTTCTCACTGCATCCTATCACGGATTTGTTGATTTGTCTTGATTCTTAATAGTATTACTTTGATACCAAGTAAGGTGGTGTTTAACTGATTTCTCCACATATGTTAATATTTCTCCTGTGTATCTGTAATGAGTATTTTGGTAGAAAACACTATAAGATTATGCAAATATATTCTTTCTGGTCATATTTGTCCACTAATTTTAGCATCTATTAATGACTTTGGTTTGTAATAATTAACTACTCTGATATTTGTAAAATGGTAATTTCCTATTTCTGAGATTCCTTCTACAGTATGTCTCTAAAGACGTACACTACTGTAAAGAAGAACTGCCATTTGTCCTGAATTTACTTGTTCATGAATCATTATTAAATTTTTTAAAAGTTTTTAAAATTGATATATAATAGATGTAGATATTTTATGGTGCATGTAGCATGTTGATACATTGATATAATTGGAATAGCCCTCACCTTGAATATTTATATTCTCTTTATGCTATGAACATTTGAATTATTCTCTTCTATTTTGAAGTTTACAATAGCTTATTTTCCCCTTTAATCACTCTAATAATTGATACAACACTGTCTTTTCTTCTATTTGACTGTATTTATGTTTGTGCCCATTAATAAAATTCTTTTCATCCCTCCCAGCTCCACTCCTCATCCTCTAGTAACCATAAGTCTACTCTCCATATTTATGAGATCTACATTTTTAGCTCTCACATACAACTGAAAGGATGCAATATTTACCTTTCTGTGCTGGGTTTATTTCAGTTAACTTAATGACCTCATCCAGTTCCACCCATGCTCTGAAAAAACAGGATTTCATTTTTTATTGATGAATAATATTACATTGTGCATATACACAATTTCTTTATCCATTCAAACTTTGATAGGCAGTAAAGATGATTCCATATATTGGCTATTGTGAAGAGTGCAACAGTAAAGATGGGCATAGAGATAGCTCTTTAATAGACGGATTTCCTTTCTTTTGGATGTATATTTAGTAGTAGAACTTCTGTATTATAAAGTAGCTCTATTTTTAAATTTGTGGAGGACCTCTATACCATTTTTCATAGTGACTGTACTAATGTACATTTTTACTAACACTGTATGAGGGTTATCTTTATTTCATATCCTTGCCCACATCTGATATTCCCTTTTATGATAAAAACTATTTTGACTGGGGTGTAATGCCATCTCAATGTGGTCTTGATTTGAATTTTTCTGATGATTAGTGATGTTGGACATTTTTTCCTATATCTGTTAACCATTTGTATGTCTTTTGAGCACTGTGTATTCAGCTCTTTTAACCATTTTTAAATTGAATTTTTTTTTTTCTCTTGAGTTGTTTGAGTTTCTGATGTATTGTGGATATTGATCCTTTACCATATGGACAGTTTGTTAATATTTTCTTCCATTTTGTGGATTCCCTTTTCATTTTATTGATTGTTCCTTTGCTGTGTATAAGTTTTTAGCTTGGTATAATCCCATTTCTTGAGTTTTCTGCTTGTGATTTTGTGGTCTTATCTAAAAAATTCTTTGCCCTTACCTAAGGCATTGCCCAAATCATCCCTGTTTATTTTTTATTTTTTAGTAGTTTTAGAGTCTTAGGTCTTAAAGTCTTTATCCACTTTGATTTTATTTTTGGAGATAGTGAGAGACAGAGGTCTAGTTTCATTCCTGTACATGGTTGTCCTGTTTTCCCAACTTAATTTAGGGAAAAGATTGTTATTTTCCTATTGTATATTCTTGGCAACTTTGTGGAAAATTAGTTGTTTGTAAATGTATGGATTTATATATGGTTCTTTATTCTGTCCCTTTGTTCTCTGTGTCAACTTTAATGCTGATTTGGTTACTGAAGTTTTTATAGCATACTTTGAAGCCAGGTATTCTAATGCCTCCATCTTCATTGTTTTCCCTTAGGGTTGCTGGGGGTATTTGTGGTTTCACATAAATTTCAGATTTTTTTTATATTTCTGTGAAGAATTCCATTGCTATTTTGATAGGAAATTGGGTTGAAACTGTAGATTGCTTGGGGTAGTATTAACAGTTCTATAAAATTTTCAAACCCTCAGCATAGCATATGTTTCCATTTTTTTATGCCCTTTTAATTTTTTTCATCAGTTGTTTTTAGATTTTTATCTTTTTGGTTGAATTGATTCCTAGGTATTTTCAGATTTAGATAATGTAGATAAGGTTGATTTATTTCTTTTTCAGATTATTCATTACTAGCATACAAAAATGCTACTGATTTTCCTATGTTGACTTTGTATCTTAACACGTTATTGAATTAGTTCATTAATTCTAGTAGTATTTTGTGTGATCTCAATGTTTTGTAAATATATGATCATGTCACCTTCAAAATAGGACCAATTTGACTTCTTCCTTTCCAATATTGTTGCCCTTTTTTTTCTTTCTCTTGCCTAATTATTTGGCAAGAACTTCTAGTGTTATGCTGAATAAAAGTGAGGACAGTGAGTATACTTGTCTTGTTTTAGATATTAGAAGATAAGCTTCAATCTATCCCTATGCTGTATAATGCTAGCTGTAGGTTTTACATTTATGGCCTTTATTATTTTTCAGCATATTCTTTTCATACTCAGTTTGTTGAAGATTATTATCATTACAAGATGTTGAATTTCATCAAATGCTTTTCAATATCTATTAAAATAGTCATGTGGTTTTTGTTCTTGGTTTTATTGATGTGATGCATCATATTTATTGATTTGTGCATGCTTAACCATCCTTGCATCTTTAAGGTGAATCTTACTTGATCAGGGTGAATAATATTTAATGTATTGTTGAATTGGATTTATTAGTGTTAAGGATTTTTGCATCTACATTCATCATTGATATTAGCTTATACTATTAATTTTGGGTTGTTGTGTCCTTGTCTGGTAATTCTATCAAAATAATGTCAACAGCATAGAATAAATTTGGAAATATTCCCTCCTTTTTAGTTTTTTGAAGAATTTGAGTAGAATTGGTAGCAGTTTTTAAAAAGTTGGTAGAATTTAGGGCAGCACCTGTGGCTCAAAGGAGCAGGGCGTCGGCCCCATATGCCAGAGGTGGTAGTTCAAACTGAGCCCCAGCCAAAAAACCTTTAAAAAAAAAAGTTTTGTAGAATTTAGTGGTGAAGTCATCAGGGCCTGAGCATTTCTTTGGTGGGTATTCGTTGTTGTTGTTGTTGTTAATGATTCAAACTCACTACTCATTATTTGTCTGTTCAGATTTTCTATTTCTATTCAATTTTGGTAGGTTTTATATGTTCAGGGATTTATCTACCTCAAATAGGTTTTTAAAATTTTTCAGTGTACAGTTGTTCATAGTACTCTCTAATGATTCCTATTTCTGTGATCTCAATTGTTGTCTTCTTTTCCATTTCTTGTTTTATTTATTTGATTCTTCTCATTTCTTGTTGTTAGTATAGCTAAAGATGGATCAAGTTTGTTCATGTTCTCAAATTAAAAAAATACCTTTTGTTTTGTCATTTTCCTGTATTGTATTTTTAATCTCAATTTCATTTACTTCTGCATAGACCTTTATTATTTCTTTTACTAATTTTGAACCTGGACCTGGTTTTGTTCCTTTTTTTTTTTTTTTTTTTTTTTTTTAGTTTATTGAGGCATACTGTTAGCTTGTTGATTGGAAGTCTTTCTACTTTTTCAATGTAAGGATTCATTGCTATGAACTTTTTTCTAGTCCTATTTGTATTGTTGTTCATAGATTTTGACATGCTATAATTTCATTTTCATTTGTTTCAAGAATTTTTTTAAATTTCATTATTACTTCTTCCTTGACTCATTGTTCATGCAAGAGCTACTTGTTTAATGTTCATGTGTTTCTGTAGTTTCCCAAGGTCTTCTTGTTATTAATTTCCAGTTTAATGTTGTTGTGGACAGAAAAGATACGATTTATATGATTTCTATGTTTTTGAATTTGTTGAGATTTGTTTTGTGGCCTGAGATGTGATCTATTCTGGAGAATGTTTCATGCACTGATGAAAAGAATATGTATTCTGCAGTGGTTAGTCTCTGTAAATTTCAGTTAGGCTGATTTGGACTAGTATGTAGATGAATCAATTCACTGTTGATTTTATGTCTGAATGATCTATACATTATTTAGAGTCAGGTGTTGAAATCCCCTACTATTTTTGCATTGCAGTTTATACCTCCCATTAAATCTATTAATTTGATTTATATGCTTGAAAACTCCAGTGTTGGGTGCATTTATAATTGTTATATTCTCCCACAGGATAGACCCTTTTATCATTATATAGTGACCTTCATTGTCTCTTTGTAGAGTTTTCGATTTGTAATCTATGTTATCTAAGTATAGCTATCCCTGCTCTTTTTTGCTTTCAAGGGATAGTCAATATCTGTCTCTACCACTTGACTTTCAGTTTGTGTATCTTTATAGGCAAAATTGGCTTCTTGTATGCAGCACATAGTTAGGTCTTGTTTCTTCATCCATTTTGCCAGTCTCTACTTTTTAACTAAAGAAGTATGTCCATTTACTTTCAATGCTATTATTGATACAAAAGTTTTATTGCCGCCAGTTTGTTGATTTTTTTCAGGTTGTTTTATAATTAGTCCTTTTCCTTCCTTTGTACTTATTTTCTTCTTTTTGGTTAAGTGAATTTTCCCTGGTAATATGGTTTAAGTCATTCCTTTTCATTTTTTGTGTATCAATTATATTATTGGCTTTTGTATCAGGCTATAATGAAACTTACAAAGAACTTATGACATAGGACAAAGCAAAAAAGAATAGAAAGACAGAAAACACTAAGAAATCTACATTTTATTCCTCTCATGTTCTGCATTTTTGTTGTCTTAATTTGCATATTTATATTGTCTTCCTCTAAATAGCTACAGGTTAGTATTCTCATTTTTGATAGGTTTGTTTTTAGACTTAATACTAGAGTTATGAGTAAATTAAATACCAAGTTTAGAGTACTCAATATTAGAGTATTTTGGATTTGTTTCTGTACTTATTTTTTTCAGTGGATTTTGTACCTTCAAACGGTTTCTGTTTACATTAGTGTTATTTTTCTTTCTGAATGAAGAATTCCCTCTTACATTTCTTGTAAGACTGGTCTGATGTTGGCAAATTCTCTACCTTTCATTTATGTGGGAAAGAATACCTTTGCTGAACATGATATTTTTGGATGGGAATTATTTTACCTTCAGCACTTGCAAAATGTTCTACCCTCCCCTGGACTTTATGGTTTTTGTTGAGAAGTCTGTTACTAGATGAATTAGGGATTCTTTATATGTTATTTTAGTTTTTTTCTCTTAATGATTTCAATGTCCTCTCCTCATCTTTGACTTTTGAGAGTTTGATTGTTATATGCCTATGATAGTCTTATTTGGGTTAAATCTATTGGGTGTTTGATGATCTTTCTCTACAGAGCTATTCACATCTTTCCCATGTCTTAGAAGACTTTCTGTTATTTTTTCTTTGCATAAACTTTCTACACTTTGCTCTTATTCAACTCTCTCTTTAACACAAATAATTCTTAGATTTTTAAAATACAATTTTCCATGTCTTATATGTGTTCTTTGTTCTATTTCATCTTTCTTTTTCTTTTTTCTCCTCTGATTGTATATTTGAAACAGGGTATCTTTGAGCTCTGCTTAATAGATTCTACACTTGAAAGCATCTGATTAATTTTTTAGTTCCACAGATGTATTTTTCAGTTCTAGGATTTCTGTTTGGTTATTTTATTATTTAAATATTTTGTTAAATTTTCCTGACAAATATCTAAATTGCTTTTTTATATTATCTTGGAGGTCACTAAGTTTCCTTACAACTGGTATAATAAATTCATAGTCAGTGAGCTCACATTGATTGTAAACTCTTTAGGACCAGTCACTTTTCTTTGTTTTGTCTCTGTGGGGAGGTCATGGTTCTCTTTTTGCTGATGTTTCTTGTGGATTGTCATTGGATTGAAGGAATAGTTATATATTTCAGTATTATTTGTCTGGACTATTTTGCTTTTTATGGGATATGTTTGCATAGATACTTTTCAATATATTTGTTGAATTCCTTTTTTTTTCTCCTCTGATAGGTTTTTGCCTCTTTCTTAGCACTAGAGCAGGTAACTTAAGCCAATGTTTGCTTAAGCTCTAGTCAATGATCAGAGTGCTACCTATTTTAGGGTGATCAGACTTCCCAATTTTGGCGGGACAGTCCCGCTTTTCAACAATTTGTCCCTCTTCCCCCGGCGTTTTAAAAAAATCCCGATTTTTGGAAAGAATGCACAAACGGGCTAGAGAACAAGAAGGGAATATACGGTTTTTGGCCGCCATATGGCTATTTTGCCAGAATATGAGTTTTATATTATTTTTGTTAATTTTATAATGTTAAACTGTAATAAATAATTGCTGAGAAGTGATTATTGAGGACTACTTAT
>CAUYQV010137552.1:0-19706 GCA_963574575.1 Galagoides demidoff
TAAGCCACCGCACCTGGCATGACTCTGGTTTTTCTTTTTTCTCTTCTCTGTTTCATTAACCGAAACCTTCATAAGCTTCATAATTTGAGGCAGAATTCAAGCTTGATAATGTCACGTTTTGTTTCACTGCAGTCCCTAGTGGCCCATGTGAAGTGGTCAGTGGTAGCCCATCTTACAGATAAAGAAAGTGAGGTCCAACAGGGTAAAATAACTTAGGGCCAATATCACAATCCAATAAGGGACAGAGTTGGATTTTAACGATAACTCCAATAACAACTTCATGTTCCACACTAAGCAGGGTGCCAGGCTGTGTGTGCGTTTGCCCACCCAGTCCCCACAATGACCCACTAGGAAGCTACAATTATTACCAGTTCCTTTAAAAAAAAAAAAAACCTGACTATTCTGGTCCTTGCCATTTGCATAAAATTTAAGAAATGAAAAATTTAAAAAGTAAGAATTTTTAAAACCTGGCTACTCATGTCTGACACGAGCAGAAAGCTAACACAAATCACAACAGCCCAATGTGTTTCCACAAACTCCCCTGGGACCAGCACCCAGGTTAAGAAGTAGAATGTGGGATATAATATCAAAGGTACAAGTGGTAAAAGAGATTGATAAACTGGACTTGATAAAAACTGAACACTTTTGCAATTCAAGGAATGTCATGATGAAAGTGAAAGTACAAACCACGGGGTGGGGGTGGGGGATCTGCAAATCCTGTATCTGGTAAGAGTCTAGTAACCAGAATGTACAAAGAATTCTTACAAGTCAACAATAAGAAGGTAAATAACCCAATTTTAAAATGGGTAAGGGAGGCCAGGTGTGGTAGTTCATGCCTATAATCCCAGAACTCTGGGAGGCTGAGGTGGGAGGATGGCTTGGTGTCAGGAGTTCAAGGCCAGGCTGAGCAAGAGTGAGGCATTCTGTTTATTAAAAATAGAAAATGTATCCAGGTGTTGTGGTGAGTACCTACAGTCCTAGATACTTTGGAGGCTGAGGCAGGAAGATGGCTTGAACCCAGGAGTTTGAGGTTGCTGTGAGCTAGGCTAACACCATGGCACTCTAGCCTGGGTAATAGAGTGAGCCTGTCTCAAATACATACATATAGAAAATGAAGTGGGCAAGGGATTTGAATAGATATTTCCCTTGGAAAGATTACAAATGGTTAATAAGGACACAAAAAAAGGTTCAACATCATTAGCCATCGAGACATAAAAATCAAAACCTCAAAGAGATGCCACTTCACACCTACCAGATGCTAAGACCAGGAACACATAATAACCAGTGTGGGTGAGGACATAAAAATATTGGAGCAGATACTTTGGAAAACAGCTTGGCACTTCTCCCAAAGGTTAAACATAGAGCTACCATTTTACCGACGAATTCCAATCTTAATGGAATGAGAGAATTACAAAACTATGTCCATACAAAAGTTGTACTTAAATGTTCACAGCAGCCAAAAAGTGGAAACAACCCAAATGTCCATCAAGTGGAATACTGTTCTGCAATAAAAAGGAATAAAGTATTATTGATACATGCTACAACATGGATGAAACTTGAAAACCTCGTCTAAATGAAAGAAGCCAGTCACAAAAGACCTCGTAGTATACAAATTCTGTTTATAAGAAATGTCCAGAATAAACAAAATAGAAAACAATTAGTAGTTGCCTGTGGCTGTGGTGGTGGGGAGGGGTGGGAGGACAGGGAATGACCGCTCATGAGCAGTTTCCTTTTGGGATGATGAAAATGTTCTAAAATTAGATTAGAGTGATGGTGGCACAACTCTTAAATACACTTAAAAGCATTGAATTGTATACATTAAATGGGTGAAATTTACAGTATGTCAACTGTATCTCAATGGAGCAGTTTAAGATAAAAAAGATACACCATGCCTCCAGTCATGTCATCCCACTCCTGAATTTCCCTACCTTCTCTGAGCTCTCTGGTTGTCCAAAAATAGCTGATTTCTAAGGCCTGGCTTACACACCAGTAACAAAAATTTCCTTAACATACTCCAATCAGAAGCAATTTCTCTTTTCTCTGAACTCCCACGACAAGTCACATCATTCACTCGGATGATTTAAAAGGCACTGATCATGTGTCTAGCATTTACTATATTTTGCATGATTATTTAAGTGCCTGTCTCCTCTCTGCTATTATACTATAAACTTTTGGAGAGAAAAAGAGTGTATCTTCTTACCTTCTTTGGACTTGGGACCCAGCAAGGGATGGGCACAGAATAAGCATTCACAGAAGGTACATGGAATTCATTCTAAATGTCTTTTTTCTGACATTAGCCTCCTCCCTAAGAAATAAGTCCTCAATGGAAGGTTCCAAGACTGATTCATCATCCTTGCATCCCCTGTAGAAACAGCCTAGAATTTGATAAGGCTTTTCTTTTTCTTAAGTAAACACAAAGTGATTAAATGATGATGATGATAACTTTAGTTTCTTCCATGACTGTGCAGGGAACAGAAACCATAAGAAGCACTAGCAGAATTAAGAGAACTAAATAGAGATGGTGGCACAACATTATGAATGTATTTAGTATCAAGCCGTACACTTAGAAAGGGTTAAGATGGTAAATTTTATGTTATTAACATTTTATCATAATAAAAGTTTGAGGCTCAGCGCCTGTGGCTCAATCGGCTAAGGCGCCAGCCACATACACCTAAGGTGGCGGGTTCGAATCCCCAGCCCAGGCCCGCCAAACAACAATGATGGCTGCAAACAAAAAATGGCCGGGCGTTGTGGCGGGAGCCTGTGGTCCCAGCTACTTGGGAGGTGGAGGCAGGAGGCTCGCTTGAGCCCAGGAGTTGGAGGTTGCTATGAGCTGTGATGCCATGGCACTCTACCCAGGGGGATAGCTTGAGGCTCCGTCTCAAAAAAAAAATAAAATAAAATAAAAGTTTGAGCCAAGTGTGGTGGCTCACATTGTAATCCTAGAACTCTGGAGGCTGAGGTGAGTTGATCAGCTGAGCTCAGGAGTTCAAGACCAGCCTAAGCAAGAGTGAGACCCTGTATCTACTAAAAATAGAAAAAACAAACAAACAAATAAAAACTAGCCAGGCATCTTGGTGGGTGCCTGTAGTCTCAGCTACTGGGGAGACTGAGACTAGATTGCTTGAGCCCAAGAGTTTGAGGTTGCTGTGAGTTATCATGATGCTATGGCATTCTACTCAGGGCAATAGTGAGACCCTGTCTCAAAAAAAAAAACAAAAAAAAAGAATTAGTGAAGCAGAAGATAAATGATCCAGAATATAGTATAGAGAAACAGAGAGGTATAAAACATAAAAGAGAAGTTGGGAGACATGGAAGAGAGACTTAGAAAGTATAAAATAGGTATTTCAGAAGAATATAAGAGAGAAAATGGGACAGACACAATAACTGAAGAAATAATGACAGAGAACTTTCCAAAACTCATGAGAGCCACTAATCAACAAATTCAAAAATTCCAACAAATCCCAAGCAAAAATATAAGAATGAATCCATGTTTGGACACATGATAGTAAGGCAGAAGAACATCAAAGACAATGAGAAAAATCTAATGAGCATCAGAGAACAAGACAAATAACCTTCAAAGGAGTGAAGTATGAGAAGGAATTTGAAATAGCAATGATGGAAGTCAGGTGATGGTAAAATGGTATCTTCAACGTGATGAAAGAAAATAAGTACCCAACTAAAATTCTATACTCACCAAAATGTATTTCAAGGATAAAGCTTAAATAAAAGCATTTTCAGATTAAAAAAAAAAATAGAGCACTTTCTGTTTGTTGAATCTCATTAAAGAAAATTCTATTCATGTAGAAGGAATGTGAATCCTGATGGAAAGTTTAAGAAGAAAAAGAAATGAAGAGGAAAGAAACTGATAAATACATCTGCAGGTTAAGAGTTAATAATACAGGCTCAATCGGCTAAGGCGCCAGCCACGTACACCTAAGGTGGCGGGTTCGAATCCCCAGCCCAGGCCCACCAAACAACAATGACGGCTGCAACCAAAAAATGGCCAGGCGTTGTGGCGGGCGCGTCTGGTCCCAGCTACTTGGGAGGTGGAGGCAGGAGACTGGCTTGAGCCCAGGAGTTGGAGGTTGCTATGAGCTGTGATGCCATGGCACTCTACCCAGGGGGATAGCTTGAGGCTCCGTCTCAAAAAAAAAAAAAGAATTAATAATACAGAATAATAATATAATATCTTGTAGGATTTACCCTTTAAAAAATAATTAAAATACACAAAAATTATAGCATATATGTCAAAGTAAAGTTACGGTGTTCTAAGGCCTGGGAAAAGAGCAACAGTACTGATTAGAGTATGGTAAATTAAATATTCATGTAGTACTTCCAAACTCCAAACTAGTGGAGAGAGGATACAGAATGAAAAAATAATCCAAAGTGGAAAGAAAGAAAGAAGAGAGGAGGGGAGGGGAGAGAAGGGGAGAGAAGAGAAGAGAAGGAGGGAAGAAAGAGGGAAGAGGATGACAGACAGGAAGGAGAGAGAGGAGGGAAGGAGAAAAGGAAGGAAAGAAGGAATGAGATAATGAAAACAAACAAATTAATCTGGTGGATTTATACCCACATGCACTGATAATTACATTAAATATCAAAAGACTAAATGCTCCAGTTAAAAGACAAGGATTGATAGCTTGGATCTGAAAAGTCCAACTACATGTGATTTATAAGAGACATACAGGAAACATAAAGATATAAAAAAGTTAAAAGTAAAAGAATGCAATAAAATATAACCTGCAAAAGAATGGCAAGATGGCCATATTAATATAAAATAAGAAAACTTTAAGATTAAAAGTATTGCTAGAGATAAAAGGGCACTCTGTAATGATAAATGTTTCAATTTATTGGAACATACAATTACTGTAATTTTATAGACACCTAGTAAGCTAGTTTTAAAATGTACAAAACAAAAATTGATAGAACTATAAAGAAAGATACACGAATCCAAATTACAATGGAAGAGTCATTATATCTCCCTCAGGATTTTCCAGACGAAGGAAGCAAAAACTCAAGATAGATAAAAAGATGTGTTTATCAAGATAAGAAAGGTTATTGCAGTAACAAAGAAACCCCAAGTCTTGGTAACTTAATACAACAAAGGTTCATTTCTCATTCATATTAATTTCAGTGGATTCAAACAACTCTCAAGACAGTTCTCCTCATGCTGTGACCCAGGGATCCAGGCTTCTCTCATCATATCTTTCTGCCATCTCAACATATGGGTTCCCCAGATGCTTCTAAAGAAATGGAAGCATAGAGGTAGCACTATGGCCCAGAAGTTGTACATATCATTCCACTCATATTTCTTTAGCTACAGCTGGTCATATGGTCCATTCTATGGCCAAGGGTACTGGTATGTCTTCCTCTGTCCCTAGAGAAAGAGAGGAGAAGCAAATAAGAATGAACATGTAAAGTCTTTACACCAAGGATTAAACAAAACAAACAATGGACGTACAGGTGCATAGATAACATTACATACAGCCTGTTATTTTTAAACACATAACTGGGCAGATGCGGGGTCTCTCAGCTATAATTCTAGCACTCTGGGAGACTGAGACAGTAGTATTACTTGAGATCAGGAGTTTGAGACCACCCTGAGCATGTGAGATCTCATCTCTAACAAAAATAGAAAAATTAGCCAAGTATGGTGACAGGTGCTTGTAGACCCAGGTACTCAGGAAGTTGAGGCAAGAGGATCACTTGAGCCCAGGAGTTTGAGGTTGCTGTGAGCTAGGCTGATGCCAAGGCACTCTACATGGACAACAGAGTGAGACTCTATCTGAAAAAGACAAACAAATAAACCCCCCAAAAATACCTTATGAAAAATTGTTCAATCTTTTAGACAGAAAAATGTAAATCAAAGCCAAACAATACTCCATACAAAATATTGCATACTCACTCGACAGATAATACTATTTCCCTGAAAATAAGACCTACCCAAAAAATAAGCCCTAGCAGGATCTCTATGCATTTGTTAAATATAAGCCCTACCCTGATAATAAGACCTAGTGATTGGCGTATCTGCATAGCCACGCCATGCATTTTGGCGTGGAGTGGTAAGGAAGACTGGAATACCATTTTATCTGCCACAGCTCCTTTCTCTGAGCCATTCACTTGGTAACCAAGGTCACAGGCATCCTATTGTGCACCTGCAAAGGGCTAGGGGAAAGGAGTTCACGCATCACTAGTGCCAGCCCCACCAACAAGGTAGGCTCCCCGTCAGGTTCCAGAAGAAGATGACTCAATTGTGTTTGAATAAATGTAGATTGTTGTATTATACTAAATGAAAATAAGACATCCTCTGAAGATAAGCCCTAGTGTGTCTTCTTGAGAAAAAATAAATATAAGACAGTCTATTATTTTGGGGGAAACACGGTAGTCAAAAGACTTATTGCTAAATATTATTAAGGATATGGAGCAATTAGGAATCTTCTAAGTTGTTGGTGGGAGTATAAAATGTTATAATGTAGGAAAACCATTGACATTATCTCTTAAAATTAAGGCTACAGGTATATCATGGCCCAGCAATCCCATTCTTGTGCCCTACAGACTGCACCATGATACACATTCCAGAAGATTCATAGCAGCACTGTTCATAATAGCCCCCAAATAATTCAAATGTTCTTTAACAGTAGACTGGACCAGTGAATTGAAATCTAGTTCTTCAATGGAATACCAAATAGCAATGAAAATGGATGAACTCTAGCCACATGCAACATGAATGATTCCTACAAATAATATGAAGAAAAGAAAACAAGATATAAAACAATGTATATGGTATGAAATTATCTAGATAGAGATACTACCGAACGGGCAACCTGTCGAATCTATTGATTCGGGATACATACTTAAGTTATGCTGGTACTAGCAATCAACCTCAAAATCTCAATGATTTAAAACAATGAAAGTTTCTTCCTTTCTTACGTGACAGCATGTTCATTGAAAGTTGACTTCCTCTCTTCTCTGTGTACTCTTCACTCTGAGACCCAGGTTAAAAGAGCTACCCCTAAGTGGGACAGGCCCAGTGTCACAAGTAGAGCACTGTTAGACCCACGTGATGGCAGCTCTTACAGTTTCTGCTTGTGAGTAGCTCCTTTAACTACTCACATTCCATTGGGCAAGGCAAGGTGTATGGTCCAGACTTTCATCAATGGGGCAAGAAGTATACTTCTACCAGAGAGGACCTGGTAGACATGGATCAGTAGAGAGAGGAAATGCTTATTTTTAACCAGTGGCCTCCATGTTGCCAAATCCACGATCACTTTGCTAAACCAGACTGCAGCATTTGGCATCTCTGACCATGCTCCCTTTCTTGAAATATTTTCTTCACCTGACTACGTGGGCCCGGTGATCTCCTGGTTTTCACCATTACTGGCCACATCTTCTCAGTCCCCTTCACTGGCATCTCCTTCTCTTTCTGACCCGTAAATGACGCTGTCTGAGAGCTCAGTCCTTAAGCTGCTTCTCTTTCTATCTACGTGCATTACCTTGGTGGACTCATCTGGTTTTACGACTTTAAATACCATCAGTACAAGGATGATCCACCCAGACCTCTCCACCAAACACCAGATTCATATATCAGCTGCCTACTCCCATCTCTGCTAGGAAATTTCTGAGAATCCAAACTTAACATGGTCAAAAGACAAAGCCTTGATACCAGGATCTATAGAGAACTCAAATTAAACAACAAAAAAAGAGCTAACAATCCCATCTATCACAGGGCAAGAGATATGAACAGAACCTTATATGGGGAAGACAGATGAATGGCTAACAAACATGAAAAAATCCTCATTGTCCCTAATCATCAGAGAAACACAAATCAAAACCACCCTGAGATATCACCTAACCCCAGTAAGATCAGCCCATATCACAAAATCCCAAAGTTGTAGATGCTGGCATGGATGTGGAGAGAGGGGAACACTTTTACACTGTTGGTGGGACTGCAAACTAATACAGTCTCTTTGGAAAGAAGTATGGAGAATCCTCAAAGAACTCTTATTAGGCTTGGCGCGTGTAGCTCAGTGGTTAGAGCGCCTGCCACATACACTGGGGTTGGCAGGTTTGAATCTGGCTGGGGCTTGCTAAACAATAATGACAACAACAACAAGAAAAATAGCAAAATAGCTGGGCATTGTGGCAGGCGCCTGTATTCCCAGCTACTTGGGAGGCTAAGGTAAGAGAATTGCTTAATCCCAAGAGTTTGAGGTTGCTGTGAGCTATGACGCCATAGCACTCAACCATCATAGCAACATAGTGAGACTCTGTCTCAGAAAAAAAAAAAAAGAACAACTCAAATTAGATCTCCTATTTGACCCTGCAATCCCACTACTAGGCATCTACCCAGAAGAAAAAAAAATCATAAGGACATACGCACTGGATTGTTTATTACAACTCAATTTATGATTGCCAAGATGTGGAAACAGCCTAAATGCCCATCAATTTAGGAATGGGTTAACAAGCTGTAGTATATGTACACCATGGAATACTATTCGGCCATAAAAAGATGGTGACTTCACATCTTTTGTATTAACAAAATATGGATGGAGTTGAAACACATTCTTCTCAGTAAAGCATCACAAGAATGGAAAGGCAAATATCCAATGTACTCAATACTAATATGAAGCCAGTAGATGATTTAATTTATGCCCACACAGGAGAAAAACTTCAATTCAAGTTGAGGGAGGGGAACTGAGGGAGAGAGGAGAGAGGGAGTTTGGGGGCGTTCCCACTGAATGGGCACAATGTAGGGAGGTATGCACACCTTTTGGGTGCAGACATAACTATCAGAGGGACTCTACGGAACAAATTTAAATACTGTGATTTGCTTGTTTGTATTCTCACACTAACCTGAAATAAAAAATGAATTAATTTTTTTAAAAAAAGAGAATCCTTGACTCTTCTTCTAACTATTCCTTCCCAGATCTGCCTAGTGTTAGCAAATGGCGCCACCATGCATCTGGTTGCTTAAGACAAAAATTTAAAAATGCCCAAGTGTCTTTTCCTTGCCTAAATCCAATCCATCAAGTCCCGTTGATTTTGCCTCCCATGCAGGTCTTGAGTCTGTGAACTTCTCGTCACTGCCACACTAACCACCTGGTCCAAGTCACCAGAATCTCCCACCTGCACAAATCCAACAGCCTCCATGGTGGTCTCCTTGGGACTGTCCTGCTGCCTACAACCCACCAGCCAGAAGCACCTTTAGGAACATAAATCCAATCATGTCTGCCCTTGCCTAAGCCATGTGCTATCTCCCTGTTGTCTTTGCCATGGTCTGTATAATTTGACAGTTGCCCACTATTCTTTAGCCAAAATGGACCTTTTTGGTTTCTCAAATATCCCAATCTCTTTCCCTCTTCAGGATCTTTGTACAAAGCTATTTTCTATTTCTAGAATATTAGCATTCTGGTTATTATTGCATAACAAAAAACCGTCCCCAAAGTTGGTGACTTAAAACATTAATTTACAGCCTGGTGTGGTGGCTCATGCCTATAATCCTAGCACTCTGGGATGATCATTTGCAGTCAGAGTTTGAGAACAGCCTGAGCAAGAATGAGTTCCCATCTTTACAAAAAAAAAAAAAAATAGAAAAATTATCAGGTGTTGTGGTGGGCACCTGTAGTCCTACTTATGTGGGAGGCGAAGGCAGGAAGGTCAGTCGAGCCTAGGAGTTTGAGGTTGCAGTGAGCTACAATGACATCACTGCACTCTGGTGACAGAGTGAGACCCTCTCTCAAACAAACAACCAACCAATCCAAAACAGGAACTCAGGATTTATTATGCTTCTGTGGGTTGACTGGGCTCAGCAGGGTGTTTCTTCCTATAGCTACAGTCTGAAGGGGGAGAGGGCTGCAGTCATCCAAAGGCTCAATTAGGCTGGATATTCAAGACAGCTCACGGCTGGCAGTTGGTACTTGGTGCTGGCTGGGAGTGCTATTAGACTGTTGGCCACTCCACGTGGCTTGGGCTTCTCCCAGCATGGTAACTGAGTTCCAGGAAAGAGTGGCCTCAGAAACAGATTTCCAAGAGATGGGCAGCTAAAGCTGCCAGCCTGGTTAAAGGTCACATCCAGAAATGACACAGTATCACTCTTGCTATATTGCATGGGTCAAAGCCATCCTAGGTCCCACCCAGAATCAAAAGGTGGGGAAACAGACTCTGTCTCTTATGAGGGATTGGCAAGTCACACTGTGTAAGAGCAAATGGGATAGAAGATATCATTGCAGCCATCTTTGGAAAATCTTTCATAGCTGGTTCTTCTTGTCATTCACACCTGCACTTAAGTGTCTTTGAGAGGCTTCTCCCTTTTACTCCATCAAGGGTAGTCACTCAATGTCATGTTACCCAACTGCCATTTTTTTTTTTTGAGACAGAGTCTTGTCTGTTGCCCAGGCTAGAGTGCCATGGTGTTAGCCTAGCTCACAGCAACCTCAAACTCCTGAGTTCAGGTGATCCTCTTGGCTCAGCCTCCTGAGTAGCTGCAACTACAGGTGCCCACCACAATGCCTAGCTAATTTTTTCTATGTTTAGTAGAGATGGGGTCTCACTCTTGCTCAGGCAGGTCTTGAACTCCTGAGCTCAGGCAATCCACCCACCTCAGCCTTCCAGAGCGCTAGGATCATAGGCATGAGCCACCGTGCTGGGCCCCTATTGTAATTTTTGTCACAGCACTCATCATCTCCTGGCATTACATGATATAGTTATGTGAGGTCTGCCTTCCCCCAGCTGCCCTAAGAGTAGGGACCATCCCTTGTCTGGTGATATGTCCTCCCTTCTCATGAGAGAGGCCTGGCACTTTGCAGGTGCCCAAAGACTTGCTGAATTATTGAATGAAGCTGCTGGGGGGAAGTTTTGCCCATGGGGAGCAAGAAGTCTTGTGAATATTCAGAGGTGAACCTTGTGGGAACAGGACATTCTACACATGAGTGAGCTCCCACCACAGGAAGGGTTCAAGCAGGTCCAGGGTAGACAGCCTCCAGGAGTGCTGGAGAAAGAACTTGGACTCAGACTGAGACTCTGAACATCAGCTCTTCCCACAGTTGGCCCTCAGGGGTGGCCTCTCTTCTTTCCTTTGGCTCCTCTTAAAGTTAACTTAATCCCTCGGGTACTACAAGGATAATGAACCAGGATTTACGGCTCCATTTAACTGTCCCTAATCTTATCACTGTCCACTCAACCTCCTCCAGGCTCTGCTTTCAAAAAACCCAAGGCCGTTATTTCTCCTTCCTTTTTCTGGCCCCACCAGGCTTATCTTCCTAGTTCAGTTTCCCCTTCAGAGCATGCAGCCCCCCAAGTGTGGTGGGCACTGGGCCGGGGCCTCTCCACAAACATGAACTTGAGGAAGGTCACTCCGTGGGAAGCCTTTAAAGGCTTATTGCCTAGAGTCATGTTTTGCCACTCCAGTCTTCTTTCTTTCTTTCTTTTCTTTTCTTTTCTCTCTTCTCTTCTCTTTCCTTTTCTTTTCTTTCAGACAGGGTCTCTGTTGTCAAGACTGTAGTACAGTGGCAGTACAGTTGTCATGCAGTTGTTACTACAGCCTCAAATTCCTGGGCCTAAGGGATCCTGCCTCAGTGCTGAGTAGCTGGGTGCTATCACACCCAGATAATTTTTTTTTTAATTTTTTTAAGAGATGGGGTCTTGCTATGTTGCCCAGGCTGGTCTCCAACTCCTGACCTTAAGCGATCTTCCCACCTTGGTCTTCCAGAGTACTGGGATTACAAGTGTGAGCCACCATGCCCAGCCCATAGTCATCTTTTTTGGAAGCAAATCCTTCCTAGAAAACACCACCCCTACACCGAGTTCGTACCATGTGCCTTGTGCTGTGTTATGGGCTTAACACATTGGACTTCCTTGAATCCTCCATAAACCCACGCGAGATAGGGACAACTGTTAGGTCTCCAGGTCACACATCATGTGGGGACATAGGACTGGAACATTTTCAGTTCAGACCACACATTTCTGAAACACTATGCAGCTTGGTTTTGTTTTGCTTTGTTTTTGTAACTGTTTTTCAAATGAAATTTTGCAACCATGCCTTAATGGCAGGGCACAGAACAGTGGAGCTGCTTTCACTGGAGCAGGGATGGCGTCATGGGCCCTGACTCCTCAACCCTCCCACCTCCTCAGCCCTCCTGCCTCACTCCCTGAAGCAGGTCCCCCAAACCACTAATGCAGCCAGTTCATAATCCTCACCTCTGTGTGACCGAGGCAGCAGAGCAGATCACCATGCAGACTTGGGGTCGGACAGCCCTGGGCTTTCCAACTACACAACCTTGGGCCTCAGTTTTCTCACCTGCAAAATGGAACGAATATGCTTTCCTACTTTGGCAAGTTTATTGCGAGGATTAAATAAGATGGTGAGTGAGGGCTTATCACCCGGGGGGGGGGTGCTCCCTACATGTCAGCCTGGTTATTAGAAGTCTCTGGGGTTTAGTGTAGCCCCTTGGCACGCACCTCCCTTTGGACTCCTAGCAGACCTAGGACCTGGAGCTGAGGAGTTGAGGCAGCTCTGACCCCCGCCAGGGACATGGGCTGGTCAGCTGTGCAGGCAGCTGGCGCATCCTGGGCAGATGCAGGGAGGCAAAGCTGCTAATAAATCTGTCAGTTTCCAGATAGCTCCCCCCTCAACAAGCCCCCACCCCTACCCCGCTATGACAGGCACCACAGGAGTGCTGAGTCCCACCTGGCAGCAGACCCAAATGTTGGCTAAGCCACTGGCTAACTCTATAATGAACTGTCCCTCAAGCTGGAGGTATTAACCGTGCTGGCAGCCTGGGCTTTGGGGTTAACCCTTTCCTTCCCAGCCTCAGGGAGTCCGAGAGCTCAGCTTGTGGCAGAAGGACAATATTGGTTACCCACTGCTGCCTATGAATTACCCCCAAACTTACAAGCTTGAAATAACACATAATTCTCTCTTCCTTTGTCAGAATTCTGATAGTCACTTCACAGGGTGGTTCTGACTTAAGGGTTTCCATGAGGCTAGTGTCAGTGTTGGCCTTGGCGGTAGTCATCTCAAGACTTGCCTGAGGGAGGACCAGATTCCAAACTCACATAGCTGTTGGCAGGCCTTGGAAGGTCCATCTCCCAGCTCATTCACGTGGGTTTCTCCACAGGGCTGCCCAACATCGTGGCCACTGGCCCTCCCCGGTGTAAGGAACAGAGAGCAAAACAAGGCGCCCATGACAGCAGCCGGGGGTCTATTACTCAACCTCTTCACCCATCACTTCTGACATACTCTACTTGTTAGATGCTAGCTGACAGGTCTAGCCTACACTCAAGAGAAGGGTTGGAGACCAGGAACTGGGGACTATGGGAACATCCTAGGGGTTGCCTTCCACACAGGTTGCTTCTGGGGCCCAGGGACTGTGGACACAAAGAGATCTGAGGCTGACTCACCATCAGGTGGGCCTGCCCTGAGAGCCTGGAGTTGGCCTCCTCATCATCCTTCAGATGATGATCAGAGCTGGGGTGGTCCATCCATCACCAAACCCTATGGATTCGAAATCCTAAATAGTTCCCACATCTGACCACTCACTGTCTTAGGTGCTGCCACACAGGCCAGGTGCCCGTTGCCTCTCCTCTACTGCATCCCTGTGCACCCCTCAGGCCTTCCCACCATCACCTGCCTCTTCCCAATAGCATCTAGAGGAGTCTTCAAAACACAGATCTGATCCTGTCTCTCCTTGCCTGAAATCCTTCAGACACTTCCCAGTATTCTCAGCACCAAGTTCTTGGTCTCCTCTATGGGCCACAGGCATCCACAGGGTCTGGCTGATGCCAAACATGGCCAGTCTCCCCACCCACCTGCCTCTCCATTCACCTGCCTTCCCATCTACCTGCCTCTCCCCCAACCTGCCTCCTATGTACCTGCCCCCATGCACCTGTCTCCTGCTCACCTGCTTCCCACTCACCAGCCTCCTGCTCACCTGCCTCCCATCCACCAGCCTTCCTGTCTAACTAACTCTCCCCACCTACCTCCCACCAGCCTGCCTCCTGCTCACCTGCCTCTCCCCCCACCTGCCTCCCACTCACCTGCTTCCCACTCACCAGCCTCCCTATCTACCTGCCTCTCCCCCCACTTGCCTCCCACTCACCTGCCTCTCCCACTCACCTGCCTCCCCACCTACCAGCCTCCCGCTCACCAGACTCCAACTTTCTTTGGGCACCTACAACGTGGTCTCCTCTGGGTGCCTCAAACAAGCCCTTCGCCCTCCTGGCACAGGTTTCACCCATGCTGTTCCTCCCCCAGAATGCTTTTCTTGTCCTTACTCCCAAGCACCTTTTAGACCTCAGCTCAAGAGTCACTTCCTTGAAGGAGCAGTCCCTGTGCATGCCCCACTAGGCTTGAGTCTCCTGTTGAAAACTCTCTCCAGTTCGGCACCTGTGGCTCAAGCGGCTAAGGCGCCAGCCACATATACCTGAGCTGTTCGAATCCAGCCTGGGCCCGCCAAACAACAATGACAACTGCAACCAAAAAATAGCCAGGTGTTGTGGTGGGTGCCCATAGTCCCAGCTACTTGGAAGACAGAGGCAGGAGAATTGCTTGAGCCCAGGAGCTGGAGGTTGCTGTGAGCTATGATGCCACAGCTCTCTGCTTGAGACTCTGTCTCAAAAGAAAAAA
The DNA here is from genome assembly GCA_963574575.1 of Galagoides demidoff. NCBI lineage: Eukaryota > Metazoa > Chordata > Mammalia > Primates > Galagidae > Galagoides > Galagoides demidoff. The sequence continues at coordinate 14,624 of CAUYQV010137552.1, forward strand.
AAAAGAAAACTCTCTCGTCTTGTCATAGTGCTTCCTGAGCACGGTGTTCCTTTCTGTGACTACTCATGGTCTCCCCCCACAAGGGCAAGTACTCCATTTTTCCTACCTGCCTCCATAGTGCCTGTCACCAATGGGTGGGTAAGAAGCATCCACTGAATTTTTAAAAATTAAAGTCCTAGTACAGATGACAAAACTACAGTGTTGGAATGAAACCATCTAGCCAACCCCCTTATTTTCAGAAGGGGAAACTGAGGCCAGAAACAGGAAGGACTACCTGGGCCACAGTCAATGAGAACAGTGACAAGATGCCAGGCCCCTGGGTAACCCTACACCTGCCATTTCCTACCGGTCACCAGCCCCACCTGCCTCTATCACCACCTAATCTTCACCATTGGCATTTGATGATTGCTAACAGATCAACTCCATTAGCCCTACGATTTTGGCACACATTGGAAGCCTCCTTTCTGATCAATTCTTTTCTGAGTTTTGAAACTACCTAAAGATGCACAATCTAGAAAACAACCACTTCACCAAAAATCCAGAACTCGTTGTGCTTTGAGCACTCTTCACTTTGGGGTACCCCCAGATGACATCCTAGACCATTTGAGCTGTCAGGGCTGAAGATGCTTCTGGCAGGGGCTGGAGAGGCTCCCTCTTCTGGCCAATTCCAGAAGGGGTTAACTGCAGCCAGAGAAGGACAGACCTTCCCCAGGCACACAGGGACCAGACCCCATGCCTCCTCACCCTCAGGCCAGTGCTCCTGTCTCTATGGAAGGCTGCAAGTGGATGAATGGGATTAACTTGAAAGTCTTTGTAGGTTCTGATCCAAGGTTAACACAGTCTCTTAAGAACAAGAGGTCTTACTGAGACCATGGTCAGCCATGCAGACTTCTGTCATGATACTTAGCAGAGAATGACTCTCTTTGCAAAACTGGCAAACTGGCATTCCAAGAACATTCAAATTAGTTTCCAACATTTGAAAATTGAGATATTTTTTACATACAAATCAAGATTCCCAGCTTCTTTTAGAAGAATCAGACAGTCTGGCAATCCAATTGGCATGAGGGCACTAAGCGGGCTTTCTGGTCCACAGTCACACTGTCTGTCTTTCCTGTCCTTAGCTGGCCAAATTCCTTCCTTTACATTGTCTTCCCAGCCTTTGTAGGTGCTTGGGTTTGCTGCCCCTCTTCTACTGATTGAGAATCCCTTCCTTACTTCCTCAGGTAAGTGGTTGCACAGGCTCCATCTGATGCCTCCAGGGACCGAGAGGGTTCACTACCCATCTGTTCCATGACTGGTCAAGTAGATGGTGGCAGGAGGAGAGCTTGATGTGAACCATGGCTTTTCTAAAACCATGTAAAACAAGTCATACCGTAATGTAATTCTAGAGCCTAATAAACTTTATTGTCTCATAACCAGAACTTTCTGTGCTTGTTTTGGCTGAGGCAGAATGACTTCACAGACTTTCAGGTCATGGAAATAAAGTCCAGATGCCACTGCATTCCAAATAAACAAGGGGCTGCGTCTGGATGGTCCTTTTGAAATTTCAAAGGCAACCATAGTAAATAGTAAAAGAGTTTGGAGGTCCTACTTTGGGTTCTTGAGCAATGACAGCTCTCAGACAAATCACCTTTTCAGGACATGTCAAGCTGGGCTGACTCCTGACCTTGCCAGGAGCTGTCACCACCATCCATGTATCATAATCCATGGGAGGAAGGCTGTGGGGGTGGGGACTCAGGGGGAGAGGTATCTTATAGCAAGGGCAGGCCACTGAGCACTTCATCAGGAGGCAGCCTGGGGCATCTGAGCAGACATTCTTTATAAAATTCTTGGCAAGCTTCAAAGTTTAGAAGTTTAAAATAGCAATAGCAATCAATGGCTTTGTTCCTACTACACTTATCAGTAGTCTGATCTTGAAGCCACCAGACATATTCATCTGGACTGTTACATCTGGAAGGGGCCCTGTATGTCACATCTCATCCAATTCTGTACCTTAAACGAGATGCTCCTTGCAGCACCCCAGCTGAGAAGGGTCAGCCAGCCTTGGTGAGGACTGAGCAGACACTCTCCACTGAAATGTCCATTTTTCGCCTGGTTTTATTCTCAAGGTGAAAAGCATTTTTGTCCCCATCTTCATTGACAGCCATTGAGCCCCACCATCCTTGCTCCCCTTTCACCTGCAGGCTAACCTGCTCCTCAACACCCATGCCTTCCCAGGGGGACTTGGTTTTGAGGCCTGACCGCCCTTCTGCGATTGATCTGTGTCCCTTTTTAGCATCTCCTTACAACATCTATGACCTTAAGAGGACACCGTTCATACTCTGGAACCTCCAGAGCAGAAAGAGTGAGTCCAGCTGTGCCCCATCTCCAGCTCACAATCTCAGACTTTGCACACACATTGTTTTGGATCAGCAAATAGCTTGTGTTTATTTAGGTGACATGTCTCTTGGCTTCCTCGGGCAATATTAATTCATCAAGTCTCCATTACCCTAGGAATTAGAGCCCATGGTCATCATTCCTAGTGTGCAAATGGTGAAACCAAGACACAGGAAGTGAGGCCACCTGGCCAAAGTACCAGTTAAGTAATGAGTTTGAAACTTGGACTCAGAAAACTAGAGTCTTGGAGCTGATGCTTGTGACCACCTCAGTGCTGCCTCTCCATAACACAGAGAGGAGGCTTCCAGGAGAGCCAGACCTAAGTCTTCCTGATTAGTCTGTCTCAGGCCAAGATGTTCAGAGTCACCCAGTTCCGCAGTGATGGAGTTGGGACTTCAAATGTGTTCCAAACTCAGGTCTCTCTGTCCTACAGAAGAGCACACCAAGTGGACTAATCTGATTGAATTGAAGTGGAAACAAATCCTCCAGGGTGGCAATATCACAAAGATCATATCTAGGGAAGTAAAATTCATTCTAACCCGGATGCATAGCTGACAGACCACAGTGACTCAGTAGGATCCCGAGCCAGGGAGAGGACTACTCAACCTACGCATCTGATAAGTGCACGTTAGGAAATACACGGGGATCTCATCAGTTCATAGACTAGTAATTTAGAAAAACATCCTGGTCTCTGCTGGGCTGAAGTGCATATGTGGTATTGCATTAATCCAGAGAGGGGCAAACTCTCTCTTGTACAGGCCAGATAGCAAATATGTTGAGAAGGGCAGTCACACCAGCCTGCTGACTGTGGTTGTATGTAAATGCCTTGGAGCTAAGCCATTTCCATATAGGAAGGAACACTCACAGCCTGTCCTGGCCATATCACCTTGGCTAGTGTTTATCTTTCCTTGTTCTGGGCTTGATGTGTACTCCTTAGATCTGCTTAGGCATGTGTGTCACATGGCACCTGGCAAGTGCACTGTTATATCTGCTCCTGGCAGAGGGGGAATGAGGTCATTCACCTACAGCACAAGATGTATGAGGTAAGTCCAGATAAGTGAGATTGTATAGGTTCCCTCTTGTTTGCTGTAACAGATAGCAACAGATCAGGAGGCAGGAGATGGCTACAGAAACTTGGAGAAGCATTTCCTTTCTTTGGACCTGTTTCCCATTGTGTAAAATAAGGCTGCAGGTTTTCTATGTCTAACATTCTCAGACAAGCAATACAGAGTGACAGAAAGAGAGCTGACGACAACTAGAACTTGGAGTTGAATCCCAGTTCCATTATATGCTAGAATCATACCCTTAAGCAAGTCACACCTCTGGGCCTCTATTCCCTCATGTCCAAAGTGGGGGCTATGGTGTTGTCACTAGGTTGGTGTAAGAAATGTATAGAAGAAAACATTCACAGCCCTGTTATATTAACTTGCATATCCCTCTACTAGTGAAATGTTTGCTCTCCCCCTTCAAACCCTTGCCGCACGATTTGCAAACAGTACAGGGGTTGTCTCTTTACTCTCTATGTGTTGTTCACTGAAGAATTTGTAGTTTTTAATGTCGATGAAGTCCAATTTAATGTTTTTTTCTTTTGCTGCTTGTGCCTTTGGCCTAAACCAGCAGCATGAAGATTTACTCTTATATTTTCTTCTAAGAGTTTTATAGTTTTTAGCTCTTAGAGGTCTATTATTGGGTTGATTTTTTACTATGATGTGAAGAAGGGTCACACTTCATTCTTTTACATGCAGATATCCAGTTGCTCCAGCACCATTTTATAGCTCATGGGAAGGAGAAGCAAGAGTTAAGCTCGGAACACTCTAACTCTAAGAAACACCTGTAACATCTTGGTAATGTAACACCTTGGTGATAAGGGCACGGGGAAGGGATTCAGCTCTCCTTAACAGGAGAGGGTGTGAGATGAGACCATCAGTGATTGGCAGTCTCTACACATGTGGTACAAATAGCCATGGGATTATACCTATAAGTAGTCACAGGAGAGGTTACTCAGCTCATTCTTTCATAGACTTGCTCACTCTAACTCTTTTGCTTCTCCTGCTCAGAGGGCCAAACAGAAACCAGAAGGCCCAATGTCTCAAGCCCTACCGGAGGCGAGCATCCCTGACCGCATCCGATCTAGCCCCTTGCCCCGACCCAGATCAGAACCAGAACCGAAAAACCAGAACACAAAACTCCAAAACACAACTAAAAGAAGAACACTCTCTCTCTTGTGTTCCTCACACGCTCAGCTGGCCGGCACTCACATACCACACATACCAAACTCACCTCCGGAGCAGTGTCGGAGCAGGTCCACGGTGGAGAGTTTTTTTGGGAGTGATTCCTGGCCAACGCACCAAAATGTTATGCCCAGAAAAAAAGGAATCTCCCTTTTTACCCCAACCAATAACTCCGAGACAAATCCGAGACGCACTCCGATGTAAAGGCAAGAGGTGAGGTTTATTCAAACCCGGGTTTGGACTCTCCTGGTGCACACACCAAGGCAGAGCCTCGAACCCAGGGTGAGAGGGGTTTTTATGGGGTACAGAAAGCAAAAAAAGGGAAGAAGGGTATGATTACACTTTTCATTGGTGGTTAGTGATTTCACTAGTAAAACTACATTCATGATTGGTGGTTGATGATTTCACTAGGGGTACAGGTGAGGGGTGGGGGATTTTCTTAACTGGGGGCTAAGGTCGAGGCAGCTTGAGTGATT
>CAUYQV010137557.1:0-22570 GCA_963574575.1 Galagoides demidoff
ATAACTGAGAAAATGACATGAAGGCTGTGTTGATCAGTTTGATGGAAGTATTTCAGATTGCATGTGAAAACCCCACACTGTACCCCAGAAGTGTATTAATGTACATAGTTATCATTCAATAAAAAAATTTAAAAAAAAATCTTTATTGAGGACTAATTCACATATCATAAAATTCACTCATTCAAATTGGCATTTAGTGTTTTAGACTAAACAATGAGATACATGCAATAATTTCCATAGTCAATTTTAAAACATTTTCATGACCTCATAAAGAATCCACGTACCTGTTAGCTCTCTCTCATTCCAACCTGCTCTCTCTCATCCTTCTAGTCTAAGCACCACTAATCTACTTTCTGTGTGTATACATTTGTTTTGTCTAGATATTTCATTTATATAATTAAATCATATAATATATGACCTTTTGAGGCTGGCTTCTTTCACTCAGTATAATGTTTTCTAAGTTCATCCATGTTATAGCATGTATCAGCAGTTCCTTTTTATTGCAAAATAATATTTCTTTGGCTGTATCACATTTTATTCACATTTGTTAAATTTTATTGTAATTACTTTTAATATCTCTTTGTCCCGGTAGATTATCAAATCCATGAAAGCAGAGCTGTGTGCATCTTGTTTATCAATTTATCCATGGCAAATTATTGAACGACCAAGTCTGTATAACTTCATGAAGTAGTCTGTTTTCTATGCTTATCTACAGAAGTTCTTATTTGTTTTCACATGTCTCCCTAATGCCAAAAAAGTGCCTCCCAGTTCTAACGTTGTAAAGAAGTTGTTTCGTGTTTTGAAGATTTATAAGAATTCCAATGTTCACAGGCATGTTAGAGACCCTTACTGTAATTGTGTGTTCATTTATGCAGCAATTATTTATTGGGGACTTCAATGTGTCAGACACTGTGTTAGGTGGTAGGGATGTAATGGTGAAGAAGGCAAACATAGTCCCTGCTTTCCTGGAGATTATATTGTGGTTAAAAAAGACAGACAATAAATACACAAAGAATGCACAGTATAATTTCAGATAGAAATAAATTCTATGAAAAAATTAACAGCATATTGAAATAGTAACTTGGTGGTGAGGCACTACTTCAGTTAGGATAGTCAGGAAAAGCCTGTGAGGAGGTGACATTTGAGCTGAGATCTGAATGATGAATATGAAGGAAGTGGCCATATGAAGAGCTAGGAGAAAAGCGTTTTATAAAAAGGGAACAGGTTACAAAGGGCCTGAGTTGGGAATGAAGGGGACCTGTTCAAGAGTTGGAAAGGATAGTGTGGCTGAGTATGGTGAATGAAGGACAAAGTAGTAGGAAATGAAACTGGAGGGAGGGGCAGTGGTTAAATCCTGTAGGATGTTATAGGTTATTGCAGGGAATTTGCAATTAGAATGAAATAACCAAGAAGCAATTCAAGAGCTTTATGCAGAAAAGTGACATGATATGGTTTATAATTTTGAAAGATTGTTCTGGCTTCTAGGTGCAGATTACAGACCAATTAGGAAGTGTATTGTGGTAGTCCAGCTAAGAGATGATGGGATAGGGTTGTGTCTCAGTGGCCCTTTGTCATTTAATAGTTTATGATTCTAGGTTATCTGTATCTGGGATTTATTTTGGATGATTTTCACAATTTTTCTTTTTTATAATTTATTTCAGATTAATATGAGGGTACAAATAATTAGATTACAGTTTGCATTGATTTTCACAATTTTGCAATGTTACATTTGGTCCGAGACATTCAGCACTTGCTGAAGAGCCACTAGGAGAAGTATATTAACTCTATCTTTCCATAAATATTGCCTTTATTATATTACTATTTGTTCCCTCACAATGGTTAGTAAGGATAGTTATCTGTAGTGTTTTTAATATATAGGATATAATAAGAGATATTTACAAACTTAGCTTCTCCTATTACTGTCCTTCCAAATACTGTATATCCATTATTTATTTATTTATTTTTATTTTTGAGACAATCTAACTATGTCACCCTCAGTAGAGCGCTGTGGCGTCACAGCAACCTTAAACTCTTGGGCTTAAGCGATTCTCTTGCCTCAGCCTCCCAAGTAGCTGGGACTACAGGCACCTGCCACAATGCCTGGCTGTCTTACTATTGTTGTCACTGCTACTCAGCTGGCCTGGGCTGGGTTGGGACCTGCCAGCCTCAGTGTATGTGGCTGGTGCCATAACTACTGTGCTATGGGCGCCAAGCCTTTTTTTAGAACAGTGATGTTTCACTTCATCAGTAGAAAGGCAAAGTTACATTTTCTTTTTTTTTTTTCAGACAGTATCACTATATTGCCCTCACAGTAGAGTGCTGTAGCATCACAGCTCACAGTAACCTCAAACTCTTGTGCTTAAGTGATTCTCTTGCCTCAGCTTCCCAAGTAGCTGAGACTACAGGCACCTTCCACAATGCCCGGCTATTTTTTGTTGTTGTTGTTGCAGTTGTCATTGTTGTTCAGCTGGCCTGGGCCAGATTTGAACCTGCCAGCCTGGCTGGCGCTGTAACCACTGTGCTCTGGGCACCACGCCCAAAATTACATTTTCAATGTCTAACACAATGACTAACACATTATAGTTACTTAATAGATATTTATCCATTATATATGAGATGTTTTAGCCGACTGAATTCAGCACACGCCACCCATTTATACTCTTTGATATGCATAATTTGACATTTAACTCTTATGACCATTCAGTGTGTATTGGACTCCGTTGTATAAGGTAGGAAACCAAAACTTAAAAGCAGTTCACATGGTTTCTCATGTAATCCTCAAAGCGTTGACATGAGGTAGGCCATGGTGTTACATAGAATTTACAATGATGAAACAGACTCAGAGAAAGATAGTGACTTGCCCAACTCCTGTTTTCTTACCCTGTATTAGTTTCACTTATGATTCCTATCATTTTGGATATATCCTATTCTCTTACCCTGTATTAGTTTCATTTAATTCCTATCATTTTGGATATAATGTATATCAGTTTGTATATTTGTCAACTCCACTAGAACATACATTCCATGAGGGTGGGGGCTGTGTGACACGTTACCCCAAACTCGATACCTTAAAACAATATTTATTATTTTGCAGTTTCTGTGGGCCAGGAATTGAGAAGCAGCTTAGCTGAGTGATTCTAGCTTGAGATTTCTCATGCAGTTGTAGTCCATATGTCAGCTAGGGCTGCAGTCATCTAAAGGCTTGACTGGGGCTGGGATATCTGCTTCAAAGATCCCTTGTACCTATTGGCTGAAGGCCTCGGTTCTTTACAGTGTAGGCCTCTCTGTTCATAACATGGCATCTGGTTTTCTCCAGAATAAATGATCCAAGATGCCTTATTATATATATACAATATCTAGCCATGGACATAGCATGTGTTCATTAGTACCATATTCTATTGGTGACAGATCAATCCTGATATGTTGTGGGGTTGGAGCTGCACAAGGGCCCAAAGAATTGGAGGTAGGCTTCACTGGGGGCTGTCTTGTCTTGGAGGGTGGTTACCACAGACGCTTTTTCTGTCTTGTTTACTACTGTATTCCCAGCATCAAGAAGAGTGCTTTGCATATGGTAGGTGCTCAGTAAATGTTTGTTGAATTGTGCATGGAATTAGGCTCCATGTGAATTCAAAATGTAGCTTTAGAAAAAAGGACACACCTCTTGGGGACAGAATACTAATATTAGAGGGACTTCACCTAGCAAATGCAAGCAGTGTAACCTAGGTCTTTGTACCCTCACTGATTCCCCAACAATAAAAAAAACAAAAAAACAAAAAAAACAGATGTCTTTCATGGAGTCCGAATTGCTCTGGGGTGAAGTTAGAAGATGATCGTTAAATGTAACGAGAAAGGGGCATTCACTCTTTGTTTGTTTGTTCATCTTTCCTTCAGATGTGGAAACATGAGGGCTTTTTTGCACTGTATAAAGGATTTTGGCCAAACTGGCTTCGACTTGGACCCTGGAACATCATTGTATCCTTTTAGAATACAAGAGAATGAAAGCAAATGCTTCAAGCTCCCAGGTAATTCTAGATTATGGGAAGGAAAATTTGATTATTAAATCTTTAGGCAAGTGAGAAACTGAAGCATCTTATTGATGACCATTGAGGATGGAATTAAAGAAACAGATTTCATGAGGAGGCTAATACCAACTAATAAAGGGGCAAGAAAAGATGTGTCAGATTTTCCTTTTTAAAATGAAATGAAAACAAATACAGCCAATCTGAAAGGGGCTGTGAAGTTTTTAGAAACCCTAATGGAAGATGCCCACAGGACAGTCCATGCTGAGGTGGTCCAGATTTCCCACCACTAACTATAGGACTGAAGTAGCTGAGAAATAACAACAGGACAGAAAACATTCATCGGGGTGAAGGCAGAACCTTTCAAATAGGGCTTGATCCTCATGGGTGAATCTCCCTCATTTAGCTGCGTTTGAGTGCCTTCTGTGTGTAGACCCATGTGTTGGATACTATGTATGGTGGTGTGTGTGTAATGGTGAGCTCTGCAGGGTTGAAAATAATTTATTTTCTCCCCTATCGGCATCTCTCTCTTTGGGGAGAGAGAGATGGTAATGACTATTCTAGCATGGAATTATATGTTGCTGTTTTGATTATTTTGTGTTTGTGTGTGTCCTGTTTGTCTTTGAACATTATGAGTATATTAGAGGTTTAATGTGTTTATATTGCTAAATGACAACGATTATAATGGGCACATAGTAGGCACTCAATGCATGTTTGTTTTGATAGATGTTGTTTTAAAAAAGACTTTTAAGCAAATGAAACTTAGCATAGCACAGACTAAGCACAGATTAATTTAAGAGAATGAAGTGTCCAATTTTAAAACCAGGTCTGACTTTCAGTATCAACCCAGTGATCTTCCATGACTTACTCCTCAGTTTTTTATTACATACGAACAGCTCAAGAGGCTTCAAATCTAAGGACTGAATTGTACATGTGAGCCCAGCTCTGCCAGCCTTTCTACTCTTCTTTTCCCTTTTTCTGTGTCCTAATGTTATGTCAACAACATTTTAAGTGTTTACTGAACCTCTGGTCTCCCGAAAGCCTTCTGATAAAAGAACAATAGGATGATTTAAAGTTGTTATGTGCTTGTGTTACCGTGTTAACTTTTCCCCGGGAGGAGGTGTTAACATTGAGACTCTGGCCCCAGATTGGTATCTTCTATGAAGATGGATACTGATGGGTGACATTGAAAATGGCCTTCTTCCCAAATGAGGATTAAATGTAGCTGATTAGCCCCAGACTTGGGCTAGAGCAGAAGGCATAGGCCAGGGTGGTTACTGCAGTGTATGTTATAGACCTCGGTACTCATTAAAGTATTGGCAGAATCACTTTGGCTTTGTCTTCATTTACTATTTTCTTCTTGACAACTCTTTTAAGTTACATTCTCCAGAAAGTGATAAGGAGAAGGTGACTGTGAAATGGGGACTGAGCTCTTAAAGTATACTTTTATGGGAATAGAATAAGTGCTTTCTGCTTCTCCAGTGCCATTCCCCATTGTCATACTGCCACTCACTTGTAAACATTGGGCAGGTGGTTCATTCCTAAGCATAAATAAACAAGCAGGTGGATCATTTGGAAGTTTCTACAGATGAGATCCTAAAAGAGGCTTAAACTAGAACCCTGTGCCCAGGGTTCTAATCATATAGGCAAAAAGTTCTGGCTGTTTTCTTGTACTAGAACAGCCTGGCTCAGTATAAGCACACAAATGTTTGTGGAATGAATAGTCTAGTTTTTCATCTTTATCCATTCATTCTTTGGTTCAACAAACATTTATTAAGTGTCTATTATATCCTGGATGCTGGGAATATAAAAATGACAAGAAATCGTCTCCGATTAAAGCTCACATTATACTGAAAGGACAGATTTGTAACTAAATAATTAACAGTAGGTTTAAAGTACTATGTGAGAGATTAACAAAGTACTGTTGGAGTACAGAGGAAGAATGTCCTTAGCTAGGGGATTTACCAAAGGTTTTATAGCAGAGGTGACATTTGAGGTGAATCAGAGGAATAGTAGATGTTACCATATAGATAAGGCATTATACATTTTATGTAAAATGACATGTATCTACCATTATACAATCATACAGGATGGTTTCACTGTCCTAAAAATGTTCTTCCTATTAATTTCTCCCCTTCCCCTAACCTCTGGCAATCACTGAGCCTTTTACTGCCATCACAGTTTGGCCTTTTCCAGACTGTCATATAGTTGGAATCATACAGTACCCTTTTAAGATTGACTTCTTTCACTTAGTTACGTGCATATATTTTTAAGGTTTCCCTATGCCTTTTCATGACTTGATAACTCATATCTTTTCAGTGCTGAATAATACTCCATGTGTGGATGTACCACAGCTTATATTATACATTCTCCTACTTAAAGGATATCTTGGTTACTTCCAAGTTTTGACAATTAGGAACAAAGCTGCTGTAAACATTTTTGTGTAGTTTTTCGTGTGGACATAATATTTCAGCTCATGTTCCCACAGAGCATGATTGCTGGACGGTATGATAAGATTATGTTTAGTTTTATAAGAAACTGCCAGACTTGTCTTCTGATGTGGCAGTACTGTTTTGCATTCCCAGCAGCAATGAATGAATGAGAATTCTTGTTGCTCCCACATCTTTCCCAGCTTTTGTTTTTATGGTTTTGGATTTTAACCCTTGTAATAGGTTTATAGTGGTTTATATTTACTTTTTATATACTTTAAATTTTATTTTGTATTTATTTTTATTTATTTATTTTTTTGAGACAGAGTTTTACTCAGTCATCTTGTGGTTGAGTGCTGTGGCATCATAGTTCGCAGCAACCTCAGACTACTCTTGGACTCAAGCCAGGCAATCCTCTTGTCTCAGCTTTCCAAGTAGCTAGGACTACAGGTGCCCACCACAACACCCGGCTAGTTTTTCTGTTTTTGGTAGAGATAGGGTCTCCCTCTTGTTCAGGCTGATCTCAAACTCCTAAGCTCAAGCAATTCACCTGTCTCAGCCTCCCAGAGTGCTGGGATTACAGGCATGAGCCACCATGCCTGGCCTTATATTTCTTTTTTATTTATTTTATTTTTATTTATTTATTTGAGACAGAGCCTCAAGCTGTCACCCTGGGTAGAGTGCCATGGCATCACAGCTCACAGTAACCTCCAACTCCTGGGCTCAAGCAAGTCTCCTGTCTCAGCCTCCCAAGTAGCTGGGACCACAGGCGCCCGCCACAACGCCTGGCTATTTTTTTTTTTGGTTGCAGCCGTCATTGTTGTTTGGCAGGCCCTGGCTGGATTCGAACCCGCCACCTTAGGTGTATGTGGCTGGTGCCCTAGCCACCTGAGCCACAGGTGCCAAACCTGTATTTCTTTTTTAAACACTACACCTATCATATACTACTCGTCCCCAAATAAATGAGCAAAATAGAAGACATTTTTTCACAATGATACAGGCTGAAAAATAGTTTCTTGAAGGGTTTATGTATATTATAAAATGGCTTTAATTTACTTCAACCTAAATATTGTTACCTCAAAAAATCTTTCCAGTCACCTTGGCACCAGTAGCACAGTGGTTATGGCACTGGCCACATACACGGAGGTTGGTGTGTTTGAACTTGGCCCAGGCCAGCTAAACAACAATGACAACTGCAACAACAATAACAACAACAACAACAAAAAAAAAACAGATGGGCATTGTGGCAGGTGCCTGTAGTCCCAGCCACTTGGGAGGCTGAGGCAAGAGAATCGCTTAAGCCCAAGAGTTTGAGGTTGCTGTGATGCCACGGCACTCTAACGAGGGTGACCTAGTGAGACTCTGTCTCAAAAAAAAAAAAAAATTGGCTCAGCACCTGTAGCTCAGTGGCTAGGGTGCCAACCACATACACCAGAGCTGGCAGGTTTAAACCCAGCCTGGCCTGCCAAATAATGACAACTACAATCAAGAAATAGCTGGGCATTGCGATGGGTGCCTGTAGTCCCAGCTACTTGGGAGGCAGAGGCAAGAGAATCACTTAAGCCCAAGAGTTTGAAGTTGCACAGCCCGTGAGTTATGATGCCATGGCACTCTACCGAGGGAAAAAATAAATAAAACAAAAATCTTTCCAGTGTTTTCTTCTACCCCACTACAAATAACTTTCCTCACTATAATTTCTAAATCATGTATCATAATTTATAACTATATACTACATATATTTTATATTTTTCATTAATGTCTATATCACCCATCAGTTAATGTGCTCTGGAAAAATAGATATTATGCCCATTTTGTTCACTGCAAGGTTATCAGTGCCTAACATAGTTATATGCATCTAGTAAATATTTTTAAATTAATAGATGAACTTATCTGTATCCCCAGGACCTGATAAAATACCTAAAACATAGTAAAGGTTCAATAGATATATGAGATTTAAATGGAATTAAATTAAAATTTGAATTACTATAAAAATGATTATATAATAAAGACTCAAGGTCTGAGCCACTAGAAATGCAGTATTGCCATGGTTTTAAGGAGCATCTATATGCTGTTGACTTCCAAATATATATCCCCAGCCTATAGGTTTTATATGCTCTTGACTTCCTTTATATATCCCCTATGTCCTCTTCTCCCTTGAATGCCATATTTCTATGTCCCACATCCCACTCCCTATTCTACTTCGCTGTTAACGTCTTATAGGCATATTTCTATAGTCCCAGCTAATTGGGAGGCTGAGGTTGGAGGCTTGCTTGAGTTCAGGAGGCCAGCCCGGACAACCTAGTATAATTCTGTCTCAAAAAAAAAATGTGTCTTTTTGATAAAACAGAGGTCTAATAGGCACTTTAAACTTAATACTTACGAAACAAAATTCTGAATTTGCCTCCTAAAAATCCTTCTAGTGGCTCAGGCCTTGAAGTAATCCTTAACTTTGTGTGTTCTCACTTTTTCTCTCCCATCCCACATCCTGTCCCTTAGCAAGTCATATTTGAAGGGATAAAATGATTAAAATATGTAGGCTATAAGATGAAAATGCTTTTTAACTTTTCTCCCCCTTTGTTTGAGAGGCTGGAGAATGAGACAACTTGAATGATAACAATATCTAACAATATGGCTTGTATTATGTTCTAAGAGTATTATGTTTATATGCTATATCCTTAGAATCACCCCTAGGAGGTAGGTACTATTCTCATTTTTCAGATGAGAAACTGAGGTATAAAAAGGTAAAATACTTTGCTCCTGGAAAATGGCAGGGCCAGGATTCTAACCCAGGCAGTCTGGCTCATGGGCCCATGCTTATAATGACTGTGCTAGAGGTGTACTGACTTAACCCTATCCAGAGTCGCTTAAAATTTATGGCAGGGGAGCAGTAAAGAATATTGATTTCATTAATTCCCCTATCTTTATAGCACTCTGGGAGAAAGAAGGTCAGTAATTGTTGTGGTTGGTCACTCTTTGACACTTAACTGTAATACTGACTTAGATTATTTTTGGAGACCTGTGACTGCAAATTCTCCCTTCTCCACTTTCTACTGCTTCCCTCTCTTCCTTTCACATTCTTTATTCTTCTCCATGTCCTCTTCTATAACTACCACATCCCTTTTCCTCTAATCTAAGTAAGCACAGTTCACCAGGGGTAGCACAGCTGAGTTCAAAAAGAGGGTCTTGCTCTCAAAGATGGCATACCAGAACAACATGAACTTGTTTCTGTTTTATGTTAGACCATTTATTGACGATCTTGGGATTGCTTATATAGAGTGCACTAGTTTATAATTTGGACAAGGGAGCTAGAAGGGATCTAGAGTTCTGGTCTATATCCTCCAATGCAAAGAAGAACTTTGTTATGCTCAGAAACAAATTTATAGGAGGAATGGTTAAACTACTATAAACTTGATTGCAAATTATTTTCTGTTCACTAAAACTTACCACTTAAGGGATAATATTTTTATTAGCCTAGGCCAGTTAGGATATTGATGGAAGTTAAGGTAATAAAATTGCTTTGTTTTCATTTAACAAATATTTTAATGTCTGCTCAGACTGGCAATTCCTCAGTAATCTTAATTTCTGAGTTTTCATTGTGAAGGATATTTTTTCTCTCCATTGTCTCAGCATCAGAATTCAGTTGTATTTTGGTCTGTGCTTTACTCACTATAAACACTTTTTCACATCCTGGCTTCCTCCATTTATTTAGTAAATATAAATAATTTAACACACTGTATAGGGTAAATTAGGGATCTGATATTCTTAAAGTGGTTGGTATTTTGGATAAGAAATGTTTGGGATATAAGTCTTCCTTTTACATTTCAAATAACCTCATAGCTAGCTATTCAGCTATAATTTCTTGGTTTTCTCACCTTTTAAAAAACCACCTTTGAGATGATATGATACTGTTTGCTTTTCTATAGGAAGTGCTTTCCTATTTGTTCAATTGCTCAATGGAAAAATCTGCAAAAATACTAAGGGGGGTAAAAACACATTAAGCATATTGAACAGTTTTGTAAGAACACATGGCATTTTACGGGACCTATGACTATATTATCTCAGCAAGTTTATCAGCTTTTTAGTACCTTAGTGTCAACACAATTGAGACAGAACTAGTACTGATAGGGATTTATTATATTAAATGGGAAATATGATTCAATCATGTTGGGCAACATATACCAAATAAGAACAAGCCCAAATATAAGAGAACACTCCTATCAGGCTCTTGGCCCTACATGATCTTAGTCCTTCCAGTGCTTGGGAACAAATGAATCTTGGCTGCCCTGTTATATAAAAGGGGGTCTGAAAGAAACAGGAACTGTTTTGTGTATTAAAACAGAATCTTAGATCCTTAGCAGCTGCACTGGTCGTTTCCAGGACTCCTCATGAGAGGGCTCTTTGAGCCCAGTGGCTGATAATGGTCCCAACAGCTTGTAAATCCAGGGAGCATATGGCTGAGTAGTAGCGTGTTAAACTCTCATGCACTTTACCCTGCTATGGTTGATCCATTAGGTGGAGTGCATTTTTCCCGTTCAGCAAACTATGAGACTATGGCTTTCAAGGCCTCAACTACATCAAGAACTGTCTTCTAGCTCTGTGTGAAAATGTTTTCTTATTCTCTTGCCTACTTAGCACTTTATGGTATTGTACAAAGCCACTACCTCAGAAAATTTTAACAGTGAAAACACTGAAATCAGTACCTGCCTATTATGCTGTACTACATTGATAATGAACTTTCACTGTAAGGAGCATTCTTAAACTGCTGTGTTCTATTAGTCCAGATTTCTGAATTTGGAGATGGCAGATTAACCCTAGCGGTAGGGAATAACAAAAAGTCTCCTTTTATCAGGTGGTGCCTGTGGCTCAAGGAGTAGGGTGCTGGCCCCATATACTGGAGGTGGTGGGTTCAGCCCCGGCCAAAAACTGCAAAAAAAAAAAAAAAGTCTCCTTTTATCAAAAAGCGACTGGTTAACTACCTTGGTGTGGTTTATGCTTTCAGGAAGCCACGTGCTTTTATTTCTCTGGGATACACATATCAGTGTGGTCTGTTCATTTATGGCTCACGTATAAAATAACTTCTGTTAGCAGGTATCTCAGGGAAACACGACACATCAAAAATGCCAGCAAAATCTTATAAATATCTAATGCTGTTAGATTTAGTAATGCTGCTTTGGAGAATTTATCCTAAGGAATTAGAAATGTCAAAGATTTACACTCAAGGCTATTTATAATGGTATTATAAGAGTGAGAAATCGGAAATAACTTAAATTTTAGGCACACCTGTAGGAGGCACCTGTGAGAAATAACCTTGGTGATAAGGGATTGGAGGAGGGACTTAACATCATTGGTCTCTTGTTAAAGAGCACGAGAACGTACATTATTGCATGGCAGTCTCCACACCTGTGGTGTATCACTTGTATAAATAGCCATGGGAACAGCTAGTTGAGGCTCCTCCTTTGGGTCCTGCTAGGCTCCTCCTCTTGCTGGGAGGACGTCTGATCGGCGCTCCCTTACTAAGACTGCTGCTGAGATTGCTACTGAGATTCTCGCTCCTACTAATGTAGTTGACTGTGACTTCTAAGGTGCTTGGGCACCTGAGACCTGAACGAGACCTACCCGGAGAAAGCTGGCGCAGCGGTCCACATCCAGACAGTTGAGTGGGCTGGGGCCGGAGACTTAGCATCCTGGCTCCAACCAGTTCCTGGGTTGGGGCCGGAGACACGGCAACCCCGACACACAACTATATAGAAATAGTTAAAATATTATTATAAATACTCATTTGTTGGAAAACATGCAACCAATCCAAGTTGTGTTTTTGAAAAAGACTCAACAACAGGAAGATATAAACAGCATCGTGTTCAGTGAAAAAAAAAAAACACACATGAAATAGAATAACAGTGGTCAACCTGAATGGTATAATTATGGGTACCTTTATGACTTTATGTATTTTCAAAAATTTCTAAAGTGAACAAAAGTTGTTTCTATAATCAGAAAAGAATAATAAACATTTATACTTCAATGTATATCTGTAAAAGAAATATCAGCAAAGCTGAGGCAGTTTTAGTACCTGTCTCTTAGTAAATGTGGAATAGGTAGATGAATGGACAAAGTGAATGAATGAATGACAGGCAACATTTGTAGGCCACCACCACTGAGTTTATAAGACTGCAAAAATAATAAATGAAGATTTGTTAATTAAAAGGAGACGATTCAGCAATTTAAGTCAGCAATTTGAAGGATGACATGAAACGTACTGAAAGTCACAAAATTGAGTGGTTGATAGCCAAAATATTGTGGTCTGTCCTTGGGTCCACTGCTACTCATATTGACCATGTATTGACATCATGTTTCCACTTATTTTATGTGCATCTTTGAAGTATCTTTCATGTCTGCTGTCTTCATATTTAGTTTGGCCAGTGACTGAGTATGGTGAGAATGAAAATCAAGGTCATGAATTCAATTCTCATTTGAACCGGGCAACACTTCTCCAACTAGGGAGCAGATATCCCAAGGCTAACTCTAGCTGGCATTAGTCACGTGGGCAAGCAAGTGTGTCAGTAGGTCAGGGCAACCTGCCTCTAACGAGGGAAACCACTCAGACCACCCTGTACAGAGGGATATATGTCTTTATATTCTTTGAGAGTTGTCCTCTGAAACTGAGGTATGATATGCATAACTTTAGCTACCCAAGAAATTAATATAAAACTTAATCATGTTACAATTTTTAGGACAAATTCACAATAAGCTGTTCATGGAAACTATAAATGGGACTGATTGACCCACATTGTTAGGTCAAATTGATGAGTTGAATCTGATTTCTCTGCAAGTCTCTTAGGAGACAACAGTAGATGCGTGAATGAAATCTAAATGCTTCCTCTCCAGTGCATCCCCTTATCTGTAAAGGAGCCTGCGTCAAAGAAAGCTATTAGACCTTTGCAAAGCATTCTGTATCTCTGCCCTGGTGGCTTATTAAACACTGTACTCCTAATTGTAGTTGCTTTTAAATGCAAGTGAATGACATTAATCCTAGTGCCTTGTTTGTATCTGCCATCTTAATACGGCTAAGGTATTAGATTTATTGCTTGTCTTTTTAAACCTGAGTCACCTCTCATCACTCACTTTTAAAAACCTTACTCAGGGGCTGAGGAATTTACAGTTATGTGCCAAATTTTCTATGTTCTGTATGTCATCCCAATATAACGGACTCCCTTAAGTGGGTCCACTGGCTGTTTCATTCTTCAGGATTTTTAAAGAAAAGGAAGAGAAGTACCTTTTTTTTTTTTTTAAAAAAAAAAAAGTACTGACAATGTCCCATAGTTACTAAGCATTTTCATATACATTATCTGAGTTAATCCTCACAATTGTATAAATGAGAAATTCAGCTTTGAGAATTTAAAGAACTGAATCATTTGAACTGAATTACTGAATCATTATGCACTTCAAAGCAATAGACTTTGTGATTTTTTCACTGTACATACTGACTCCCAGGGATAGCAGGGTTTCTTGGGCTAAACCTAGTAACACACTGATCATCTAGCTTCCTCTTAACTCTTTTGGTTTTTTTTCTGAGACATAGTCTCATTTTGTCACTCTTGGTAGAGTGCTATGGTGTCATAGCTCACAGCAACCTCAAATTCTTGGGTGCAAGTGATTCTCTTGCCTCAGTCTCCCAAGTGGCTAGGACTACAGGCACCCACTACAACACCCAGCTATTAATAGAGATAAGGTCTCGCTTTGGCTCAGGCTGCTCTCGAACCAGTGAGCTCAGGAAATCCACCTGCCTGGGCCTCCCAGAGTGCTAGGATTACAGGTATGAGCCATCATGCCCAGCAACCTCCTCTTAACGCTTGCATTTCTCCTGTAATGTTTAAAAAACGATTTTTAGTTGACAACTAATTGTATTATCTACAGAGTACAATGTGATGTTGACATGTTTATAATGTGGAATGATTAAATCAGGATAACTAATGTCCATTCCATTTTGCTTATATTACCTTGGCAAGATTGGTCCTTTGTAGCAAGGCCAAGAATTAAGCTTTGAACCACCAATAAGGAGGGCATTGGTTTGAGCCTGCTTTAAGTTTTATCCCAATTTTAGTTTTTTATTTGTGTTTTACCTAGTTCTCAGTAACCCAAAACCCAATCCAAGAGTGTGTCTTATAAACTGGTCTGTCATATGCTGGGTTAACAGCTAAGCACTTCAAGGGCTACTGGGTTTTGTCAACGACATGAAGGCCAAAAGTAATTCCATTGTAGGAACATGAAAGCAAGCACTTTTCTTCTCTGGGCAAGAGCGGTAAGCAGAGCACCTGCAAAAAATTTAACAAAGGGGTTTGGCGCCTGTGGCTCAAGCAGCTAAGGCGCCAGCCACATACACTCGAGCTGGTGGGTTGGAATCCAGCCTGGCCCGCCAAACAACAATGACGGCTACAACCAAAAAATAGCTGGGTGTTGTGGCGGGCACCTGTAGTCCCAGCTACTTGGGAGGCGGAGGCAGAAGAATTGCTTAAGTCCAGGAGTTGGAGGTTGTTGTGAGCTGTGATGTCATGGCACTCTACCCAAGGTGACAGCTTGAGGCTCTGTCTCAAAAAAAAAAAAAAAGAAATTTAACAAAGGTGGGTTGATGTGTATGTAGTAGAATAGATCCGTGAGGAACAGACCACTTAAGAATTCAGTCTCAATCTTTGAGCTAAAGATAAAGGGCGAAGAAAGGGAAAAGGGAATTCAAGAGTATGGAAACTGAAAGGGATGATCATTATCCTTTGAATGACTGACAAAGAAAACCTGGGGGTTAATCGAAGATTAAGGAGAATTAAGAAAACCCAAGTACAAAGCATCAATGCTCTGATGACATCCTTTTGAGATGAGGATGGCTGAATTCCATCCAGATTCTAAACATTAAAATTTGAGATTTGAATGAAAAATTCCAAAGGCCTCTTGGAATTAGTCCTTACACATTGGACTCAAATGTATAGCCTTAGGCCACATCAATTTAGAGATAAAGGGATTAAGTTTCCAAGGTTGTTTCAGCACCAAATCCCAGACAAATTAATCTGTACTTCTTTGTTTCCCTCTTTTGTTGTGCACTTGGCATCTTTTGGGGACAATATTCCAGTTTAGGGCCTTGAGAGCCAGACTCTCTAGGAAGCTACTGTGGAGATCAGGAGGTTGAGGAAAGGGTTACAGGGAAGCTCAAGAAAGCGGAGCATGATTCTTGGGTTTCTTCTCCAGTCTCTTCTTGGATTTTCGCTGCCAGGTTTGCCTGGAAGGAGCCTAAGCACAATTCCTGGCTGCCAACATTATGTTCTGTACCCCACAGAAAGGAGTATGGGGGCTCTTGCACCTCAGCTGGTCTCCCGTGCCGTTTTGCTGACATCTTGTGTGACTTGAGTTTTTTAGGAAAATGCAAATTTGGGAGTAAGCAGAAGAGCTTGGGAGTGCCTGCCTTGGCACCCAGCTCTTGGCCCTATTTCTTCCCTCCCAGTATTTTAGAATTTGTGGTTCAGCATTGTCATCAGCAAGTAGATACGAGTGAGTATGAGGCCATCTGAAGAGAAGGGGTACCCAAGAGCTAAAAAGATGGTGGATTAGGAGGGGTAATGGAAATAATCTCAAGATAGGCTATTTCCCAAAGAAACACTATTTTCTTTATTTCAAAAAATGTAAGGGTACAAGTGTTTTGTTACATGGATGAATTGTATCATGCTGAAGACAAGGCTTTCAGTGCACCCATTACCAGAATTGTGTACATTGTACCTGACAGATTTCTATTCCTCACCCCTCCCCTTCTTTGTTTTCAATGTCCATTAATTATACCTCTTATGACCACATCTATCCCTTGTTTAGATCCCACTTACAAGTGAGAACAAGTTTTAAACATCGTGTGGTGTGGGAAAAGATAAGCTTTAGACTAATTCAGGTTTCTACATTTTATACACACTCACTATATAAAACTGGATTTACCTTAGGAAGCACAGAGGGTAAAGGGATTCCTCACTTTATCAAAGCAATTACTGTAGTAAATCACTATAGTTAACAGTTACAAACAAAGACAACCTCGTATTTCTGGTGCTGTGCTGTCCAGTATGGTAGCCACTAGCCACATGTGGCCACTGAGCATTTGAAAAGTGATTAGTTTGAATTGAGATATTATGTAAGGGTAAAATTCACACCAGATTTCAGAGACTTAGTATGAAAACTAGTAATTTTTATATTGACTACATGGTGAAGTGATGCTATTTTGGATGTTGTGGGTTAAACAAAACAATACAAATTTTCCTTTTAATGTGGTTTAAGCATTTTCCTTTTAATGTGGTTACTAAAACAGTTAAAATTATGTATGAGGCTTACATTATGTTTCCAATGGACATTAAAAAATAGGATTTGGGATATAAGCATCTTCTTAGCAGTACATTTCTTGTTTTAAGTAAGTATACCTGTACAGGAGAGACAAATACATTTCAAAAGGACAGGGAGAAGGAGAGATTTGCAAATAGGAAAACTTATTATGGAAGAAAGTCAGGACACTACCTAAGTTAGCTGTCAGTCTGGGAGTGAAAGGGTGTGGGGGTGCAGGGAGGAGAGGCCGTCAGTTGCCTGAAGCAAGTGCTCTCATTCCCCTAGCTCCATCTGATCTAGGTATGGCCCAGCATGGGGAGAGGAAAGGCACTTTGAAATTTTTTTGCCCTTACCATCGTAGCCATTAAGCTCTGAGTGCGAGATAGTGACGATATGACAGGAACTTTCCCTGGGTTTCTCTGGGCCACTATTCCTGGCCAAGAGGAGGAAGAGGAATGAGGTGAGCCCCTTCTTCACTCCCAGGGCCATGTGGTAGAGCTGCCGCTGCACCTCCTTCTGCCTATAGGCATAGATGAGTGGGTTGAGTAGGGAGTTGCCCACACCAAGCAGCCACAGGTACCGTTCCAGCACTGAGTAGAGGCGGCATTCCCAGCAGGCCACCTGCACAATGCTAGTGATAAGGAAGGGGGCCCAGGACAGAGTGAAGCTCCCGATGAGAACAGACACAGTACGGATAGCCTTGAAGTCGTTGGGAGTCCGTGGGGGCCGGTAAGCTCCATCCACGGCTCCTACATGTTCCATCTTTCGGATATGCTGGCTGTGCACGGAGGCAATCTTGAGCATGTCACAGTAGAAGAAGACAAAGAGGATCAGGGCTGGGAAGAAGCCAATGCAGGAAAGGGTTAGCACAAAGTGAGGGTGGAACACAGCAAAGAAGCTGCAGGGCCCCTGGTAGGTGTTCTGCTGGAACATGCGGACTCCAAGTGGGAGGAAGCCAATGAGGTAAGACACCAACCACAGCGCAGCAATGCAGGTCCCAGCCATGAGCCCACTCATGATCTGGAAGTAGCGGAGGGGCTGCTTGATGGCAAGGTACCTGTCAAAGGCGATCATCATGACTGTAAGAACAGAGGCAGTTGCAGAGGAAGTGACAAATGCCATCCGAAGGCTGCACAGGGTCTTCTGTGTGGGCCGAGAAGAGCTGGAGAGTTGGTCTGTGATTAGGCCAGAGATGGCCACACCAATCAAGGTGTCAGCCACCGCCAGATTCAAGGTGAAGCAGAGACTGACACCATCATTCTTGTGGATCAACAACAGCACAGCCACAGCTACCAGTACATTAGCAGCAATGATGAGGGAGGCCAGGACAGCAAGGATCACTCCAAATGGGAAAGATGATTCCATGTCTTGAAGTGGTAGGACTTCCACTTACCAGGGCATACTGGCTCTCCAGCTCAAATTCTCATGAGCTAGGGGACGAGACGCTATGAGTTCAGAGCTACAGCACAATTCTGGCCATAGTTGGCAGTCCAGGCTTGCGGCTCACCATCTTTGGGATCCTGCAGGTCATTAAAATGATTTACCCTCTCTTTTTCAGTCCTCAGCCTCCTGCCTCTCCAGCTCTCTGAAGGCAGCAATTCCCGTGCAGACCTTCCCCTGGGCCCTGAGCTAGTCCCTCCCCTTCCAACCACCAAGTTACTAGACAACTCCTAAGTACCTGTGCACGCTGTCTCTTCAGGCTTGCTCCCTTCATTGATGCTTGAAGGACTCTGGAGGGACAGGGCATTCATCAGGTCTCCTGTCTGGCAGAAGATATAATTGACTCTAATCACACTTTCTTCCTCTGTAGCTTAATATTAAGTTTCTACTTTTCTTGTAAAGCCTCAAGTTCCAGCTTAATAACTAATCTCACTTTAATTAGGCATTTGCTTAATAACACGTCCTCAGTTACTATTATGAACTGCTTTTAATCAAGCAAGATGATCATAATCAGTTGAAGTGGGAAGTGAAGGCAGGTGAGCTATTTGAGAGGCACAGCATACTCTCAGGGGTGTTACTATCCATTGAAGCTGTTTCTTACCTTTTGCTTCCTAGCACCTCCAATTCTAATTCTCTCAAATAGGGTGGGCTGTTTCCCTGATTCTTGTGGAACTCAGTTTGTTGAGGATTTAGGAGGACAAGAAAAATAAGGCAAAGAATTGTTGACAGCTTCCTTCAGTTTAGACTAGAGCCCATTCCCTGTCTAAAGCTGCTGTCTCCCAGGTATACTCATTGAGAACTGTTTCTGCACTGTGTTGGGCCATGTCTCTGGCCAGTGAGGGGCAGCTACCAGGCCAGACCTGGTAGCCCTGTGGCCCCGAAGTATTTGTGGGAGAAGAGGAGGTGGGCTGCATTCTGAGAAGTGTCTGCTCAACATCTGGCTGTGGAATTTTCCAGGGATAGGAACATGTGGTGTTAGACCAAAGGGCGGCAGGGTTGTAGCAGCAGATAAGATGGCCTCAAGGGAGCTGTGTAAGTCACTCCTATTTTAGGTTGTGTATTCATTTGCTTGGGTACATTAGAACTAACCTTTTGCCTGCCACTCTCATCTTGGATACCAAGAAGAGAGGGGTGGGGAGAAGAGTGGTTAGAAGCTTATTTACTCAGTTCAGGTGAGAGCACAAATGGGCAAGGTTAGTGTTTTAAGTGAGGAAGTGGAGAGCAAGGTGCAGAGTTGGAGGCAAATATATTCCAGGATGTTTTGACAGTCCGAGAGGGCCTTTGGCAGATGTCTCTTCTAAAAAGGGTCAGAAGGCTGTGTGTGGGGACTTGCTGTTCTAGATACCAGCCTGAGAACAGTTCCTTTTATTTTTCTAAAGTACTTTTTTTTTTTTTGAGACAGAGTCTCAAGCTGGCGCCCTTGGTAGAGTGCTGTGGTGTCACAGCTCACAGCAACCTCAAACTCTTGGGCTTTAGTGATTCTCTTGCCTCAGCCTCCCAAGTTAGCTGGGAATACAGGCACCTGCCCCAATGCCTGGCTATTTTTTGGTTGTAGTTGTCGTTGTTTGGCAGGCCCAGGCTGAGGCTTGAAGAGGCGGACCTCCTCAAGTTTACCTAACAAGAAAGGGGTGCAGGTGGCAGAGGTGAGCTAGTACTGGAATCCTGTTCTCCTTACTCCTGGCTGAAAGGTCTTTTTGCTATTCCATGTTGCAGAAGCCTGAGTATAGTAGGCTGGCTGAATAAAGCCCTTCCCCCCATAGATGTCCACATCCTATTCCCGGGAACTTGTGAGTACGTGACCTTACATGGCAAGCTATTATACTTTGCAGGTATGATTAAGTTAAGGATCTTGAGATGGGGAGGTTATCCTGGATTTTCCACATGGACCCAGTGATACTCACAAGGGTCTTTACAAGAGGGAGTCAGAGTGAATAGTATTGCAGATGTGACCACAGGAGCCAGAGGCTGGAGTGATGCAAGGAAAGAATCACAAGCCAAGGATCCAGGCAGCCTTTAAAAGCCAGAAAAGATCAGGAAATGGATCTTCTCCTAGAGCAGTGGTTCTCAACCTTCCTAATGCTGAGACCCTTTAATACAGTTCCTCATGTTGTGGCGACCCCCAACCATAAAATTATTTTCATTGCTAAGCATTAGGAAGGTTGAGAACCACTGTCCTAGAGCCTCCAGGAGGAACAAGGCCTGCCAACACTCTCGACTTTAGTCCAGTGAAACTGATTTCAGACTTCTGAACTCAAGAACTAGAAAGTTTAAGTATTGTTTTAAGTCACAAAGTTGGTAGTAATTTGTTACAGCAGCAAAGGAGAATAATACTCTGGGTTAAAAGGTTAATATGAGGAGACAATTAAAAACTAGGTCCTAGTTACACTGATGCTTGGCAGTGGCTACTGCCCAAGAGGCATTTGGTTGCCATATTACAAAGGTTCTTTCCTAGCCAGGGAAGAGCAGCATTGTTGGCCCGAGACGCCAAAATGCCATTTGCCAAGAAGGCCAGCAGAGGGCACTCTGCAGGGAGAAAGCGATCCTTGGAAAGGATTTAGCTAGATTAACTATCGGTAGGAGTCGTCTCTAAAAGGAAGGATCTTTTCAGGCACTTGTAGTTTGCTCTGACTGTGTTGGATCTTAGCTGTGATTCATGCAGGCCAGAGGAGCTGCATATCTTTGCATACAATACACGTGCATACAAACGAATTCAGGGTCTCAGGTTTCCTGAAGCCCATGCATGGATCCCAAATTAATATCTCTGAAAGAGGTGATGTGGTAACGTGATGCATCATTTCTTATTCCCTTTATTCCCCCCAGGCAACCTACTATTAAAGAAAAGGCCTTTTAAACAAACAAATATATAATCACTTCTCATTGCTTATAGGCTACGATCTAAACTTGTTGGTTTCACCTGAAAAGCCCTTTACAAAATGGACCAGTTGTTTTCATCCTTCTCGTCCGTCAGTTGTTATTGCCTGGCCCCATCCCATCCCCCATCACATGGTGACTGCCTTCAAAGTCCAGCCCAATTGTCACCTGCCTGTCTGTAGATTTCCCTGACAATCTGTTTTCCACCCTCCACTCCTTCTGACCCCTCAGCAGTCACAGTTAGTTCTCCCTCATTTGGTTCTAAGGGCATTCCATTCACTTCCATTATGACACGCGTCCCTTTCTTTTATGTTCCTATTTATCTGTAACTATCTTTCTTTTTTTTAGAGACAGAGTCTCACTTTGTCACCCTCGGTAGGGTGCTGTCGTGGCACAGCTCACAGCAACCTCCAGGTGGCGCCCTACTCACTAAGCCCCAGGCACCGCCCTATCTGTAACTATCTTGCAACATTGGGAGCTGTTCATGGACAACGACTCGATCTTGTGCTCTTGTTTACTGTACTAACCCCGGCATCCGGACCAGTGCCTGAGCGATGAAAAACACAGGATATGCCTTTGTGTTGGAGTCATGTGAGTTCTTATTTATTTTTATTTAAAAATACAATATATTTTAGTTTGAAAATATCAGCACAGAACAGCATCTTCTTTGCTGTCACCCACAGGCAAATCACTATTACCTCTTCCCTGAATTATTACAAAGCTTCCCAACTAGTCTTCCTCCTTCTATCCTAGGTACCTGCCTACTCTATCCCTATTCTGTTATCAAGACACAGCCAAGGAGATCCTGCTAAAATATTCATCAGATCAAAGTCCTTTGGTGACTTCCCACCTCCTATCAAGTAAAATTCAGTCAGTACCCTATCTGTTTCCCTTACCCTAACTTATCCTGTGCATAGTGGTTAAGAGTGCAGACTTCAGAGCCAAACCACCTAGATTCAAATCCTGGCTCTACTATTTACCAGCTGTGTGACTAGGGTAAGTAACTTAACCTCTCTGTGCCTCTGTTTTCTCATTTACCAAATAGGGATAATAGTATCTACTTTGTAGGGTTGTTGCCAGAAGCAAATAAGTTTATATATGCAAAATATCTAGAACAGGGTCTGGTACATGGTAGATATTAAGTAAGATTTTTGTCAAATAAAACATCTATCATTCTTGTAGAGCGAGAAGCAAGATGGCAAACTAGAGACATCTTTGCAGCCAGACGTGGTGAGATTAGGGAAAGAGGACTCCAGGCACCTCTGGCTTGTGGGATCTACCCAGAACATCCCTTTGGGTGCACAGGGAGGCAGTGGGAGACTTGAGGACCCAAAGAGGAGGACATAAGCAGCGGAGAAGTGGCAAGTGTTTGTGATCAGTCAGAGACCTGCTGGCTGTGGTGGCTGCAGCAGCAGCTATAGCAGCAGTGAGAGTTTGCAGACAGGAAAGGCCTTCCCTATGGATTTTTTTTTT
>CAUYQV010137559.1:0-2500 GCA_963574575.1 Galagoides demidoff
TTTTATTTTATTTTATTTTTTTTTTTTTTTTGAGACGGAGCCTCAAGCTATCCCCCTGGGTAGAGTGCCATGGCATCACAGCTCATAGCAACCTCCAACTCCTGGGCTCAAGCGAGTCTCCTGCCTCTGCCTCCCAAGTAGCTAGGACCACAGGCACCCACCACAACGCCCAGCCATTTTTTGGTTGCAGCCATCATTGTTGTTTGGCGGGCCCGGGCTGGGGATTCGAACCTGCCACCTTAGGTGTATGTGGCTGGCGCCTTAGCTGATTGAGCCACAGGCGCTGAGCCGACAAATTGAATTTTAAAAGATTTTCTATTATGATTTCAAATGTATGTTTTAGTACGTTTCATTTATTTGCTTTTTTAAGGGTAAGTTTTGTTTAATGTTGATCATTAAACAGTGTTATCTTCTTAAGACCTTTTCTCTTTGTAATATCAGCTAAAGTTGCCTCCCTTTTATTTTAAATTAAGAAGTAGAGATCGACGGAGAAGCAGAAGCCATGACAGATCAGAGAGAAAGCATAGATCTCGAAGTCGAGATCGAAGAAGATCAAAAAGCCGGGATCGAAAGTCATATAAACACAGGAGCAAAAGTCGGGACAGAGAACAAGATAGAAAATCCAAGGAGAAAGGTTAGTTTATATGAGAATTGAGTTTATTAGACTATTTTCACACATTTTTCTGCAGACACAGACAGATTTCCATTTCAAGCACACTTTTCATTTATAAGGAACACCATTCAGTAGGAGACAGACATTCTTCCCCCATCCCTGCTCTGATTTGTGAGAATGGCAGTTGACCAGGTGTTTTCTTAGGACATGTTAAAATCACATCCTCAATTGGTAACCTGAAGTTTTTTCATCTGGATTCTTTCAAGTGTTATAATACCTTTCAGGGTTATTGAGTTGTGGAATTTGTTACCTTGGTTATTGGCTACATTTTTTTTAATCCATTGCAGTATTCCATAATCTCTCTTGCAAAGTAAATGTACATTGTTGCATTGATCTTCATTTAGAGTATTCATTTAACTCAGTAATTCTAAATTTCTAGAAGTTGAATACCTTACTTGAGTCTTAACTATGTTTTCTATCGAATTGGTGTGCTTTCTTCACCTCTACTTTTTTCTTTAGTTTTTTGTGGCATCCCCAGTAGCTGATTTACTATGCTGTGACCACCATTAATGAACTTTTCATTTTGTCTGGCATGTTTTTATAGGAATATTCTTATCTTTTAATGTAGTCTTTATTGAAAGATAATTCTTTGAATCATCAGGGCTTCCTTTCTCCATTTTCTTTTGTTTTCTTAGATCTTTTAGTACAGCGGTTCTTAACCTGTGGGTCACAACTCCTTTGGACTGTATTAAAGGGTTGCAGCATTAGGAAGGTTGAGAACCGCTGTTTTAGTATCTTTCATTTTGTATTACACTGGGCTGTTCTGCTTTGCATGGTTTTAGGAATGAGGGAAAAGGCCTATATCTCATTTTCTAAGCTCTGCGTGTTCATTCCATTCTGCCTCTTTGTGTCTGTGTTTAATCACCAACACATGCTGCTGCTTGAGTTTATTATGCTGGTCTTCTTTGAAGTATTCATTAATTTTATTATTTTATAGAGAACTATCCTAGTTTCTTTGGATTGAGTTAGAACTAGTAGCACAAACAATAGACATAGTTTTTGACTTCTGCTTTTATTTTTTTCTTAAGTGCATCCTCTGGTTTTAAAATATTTATTTTACATATATTGGCTTTTTGTGTAATATGGGAAAATGTTAAAAAGTAAGAAACATTTTGACGTTCAGGAACTTTAGTATTTGCTGTTCAAGTTCAGAAATGGCTTCTGTGGTTCAAAAGGCAATCATGATGAAAGGTTAACTTACTATACATTAAAGAACATTTCACCTAATCTTTTTTCAAGACTTTCTGTGTAATTCATTTTTTGAGTGAGGAGTCAATTCTCAAGACCCGGATATGGATATCAGAGATTAAATTAATCACTTCTTTTTTTGAGAAAGTTTTTAGTCTTCTGTTACTACTTTAGCTGCTCCATTCTGTATCATCATTTCTGCTACTTAAAATAGTTAGGTAAAAGCTGGCTAGGTTTCATAACTACCTGAAACCAGAGTTAAATGGTAAATAGTACTGGCAAGCATGTTTTTATAATTTTTGAGTAGAGCAAAAAGGTGTCATGAATTGCTTACCTATAATTCTAATTGTAATGACAACATCATGGAATTTAGCTGAACTTTTATTTAAGCAAAATGAGCTGAGTTGTAGATAAGATAGACAGGGATTTTCCTGGTGAGACTTGGAGGAAGGAGAGAGGACTGGATACCAGAAAACTAACCCAGTGTAGAGTTACCTTGACCTGTAACTTGACTTACAGAAGAGGTATGACTAGCTTTTGAAAATGCCATGTAACCATCAAGATACTCCTAAGTATATAAATGACTGAGATCTAGACTTTGGGCAAGGTATGAGCAGTAGCAGGAATTAGATTGGCAAA
>CAUYQV010137559.1:7500-10499 GCA_963574575.1 Galagoides demidoff
GATCTGGCTCAAGAAGAACTGATTGTTACAAGAATTCAATATAGAGGCCAGTTTGTTAGAAGACAGACATTTCTACCATGCAGACCAAAAAGTTGTCAGTGGTGAATGTATTTTGTCTTTAAAGCCTTTTTAAGGGGAGTTACTTATCAGAAGATTACTTGGTAAGATTTAAACTGGAGCTGATTCTTTTTTAAAAAAGAAAACATTACTTTGGAAATTTAAAGACATACACAACACAGAAGTAGAACAGCATAATTAACCTGTTAACTCATCACCATCACGACCAGTTTTTACTTCCTGTGTTTGCTTGTAGGGTTTTTTTTTTTTTTTTTGAGACAGCCTCAAGCTATCCCCCTGGGTAGAGTGCCATGGCATCACAGCTCACAGCAACCTCCAACTCCTGGGCTCAAGCGAGTCTCCTGCCTCAGCCTCCCAAGTAGCTGGGACCACAGGCACACGCCACAACACCCAGCCATTTTTTGGTTGCAGCCATCATTGTTGTTTGGTGGGCCCGGGCTGAGGGATTCGAACCCGCCACCTTAGGTGTACATGGCTGGCGCCTTAGCTGATTGAGCCACAGGCGCCGAGCCTCTTACTGCAATTTAAAAACTCCATAATAATGTTTTTTAATGGCTGTAGCCACAGTAAACCCTTAGGGGTTTAAGACATTCTCATGTAATGCCATATTTTAATACCTCTTTCTAGCAGTAACTCCTTTACTCTTGCATACCTTAAAACAGGTATCCAACTTTTGTACACTATGTAGTCGAATGTCTTTACATGGGTATGTCTTCTATTACTTTCCCCAGCACCACAACCTCCTGTGTCATTCTGGCTGTTTTTTCACATTCCTATTATATAATCGCAGTGCTCTTTGTTGTTTGAGTTGTAACCCCTGCCTTTCAGGAATAATTCTAATGATAAGAATTAAAGGACAAATCTTTAGGAGGAGGGCATAATGTGCCTTATGGTGGTTTTTAAATCTTAGTATTCAGGGATAGGAATGAGCATTTATTGATCATCTGTCCATTTCAAGGCATTTTGCTAATTTTTCATATAGATCTCAAAACAACTCTGTGGTATTTTTTCTCATTTAAAGATGGGAAAATTGAGACTCAGACAGATTACTTACTCAAGTAAGTGGCAGAGGTAGTATTCAAACCAAAGTCTAACTACAAACTTTTTGTAATTTCATTTATTCCCTAGTTTTACTTCCATTGCTTCCTCATTCTCACTCATCTCAGAGTTGTTCACATAGGAACAGATTTTTAAACAGTATTCCCCCTGTGTTTCTTCTGCCAGACTTCCAAATTATCTATCCAGTGCTTATGAAGTTATGTCTGGACTCCAGACTCTGATATTCAGGGCCTTTCTCACCCTGGCCCCAATCCATTGTTGCACCCTAACAGAAAGTGTGTTTCCGTTTCCATTTCTATCTTTGTTAATACTGTTTGCTCTATAATGGCCTTTCCTGCCATCTTTATCTCTCCAAATTCATCAGTTCCAACTCAAGTAATATCTCTTCATTCACTTAATCTGTTGTAACTCAGAAACAAAACCCCCTAAAAAGTTCCCCTCATTGAGCAGGTTGAGTGACCCCAAAACTGGACTTAGAAAGCCTTTTGAAATTTTGAAAAGACTTAAAAGAAGGCAAAATTATAACTATGATATAATACACTTTTGTAGGAGCTTTCGTGCTACTGAGTATATTTATTTCTTGTGAAGCACACAAAAGGATTATTTTAAACCAGCGTTTTGTTTTGCAGGTGTTGCTGTTTACACTGGAATGGAAACTAAGATGGCCTTAAATTATAAGAGCAAATCACAGAAACGATCTGCAGTAGAAAAGTAAGAAAACTGTCTATTTTCATTTATTTAAATATAATGATAACTATAAATTATATGTGTATAAAATATTATGTGTATAAAAATATGTATCAGGTCCAGTAAGCAAACTGATATTTGGGTAGAGATTTTTTGCATATTTTTAAGTACAGGCAGCATTTTTGTAGTATTTGGCATACAGTAGGTTCTAAAGTATGACTTTAGAAGTAAATACTGTTGAGTAAACAGTGGAATCACTTGATTAGACTAATACTCTGCAGGTAACAATTATAAAACTGAAAGAAAATTTTTAAAAAATGAACAATTTGAAAGCACTGGAGAATAACCAAAAGCATATAGGAGCTGGCAAGAAGTGTGTCTCCAGAGATGCTAGCAATAAGGTTTAAGAGCACAGGGTTTTGACTGAAGTCACTCCCTAATTTTTGTGCTACTTGGGGCATCAAGAAATCTGAGTTTTACTGGATTGGATTATCCAGGGATGAGGTTTAAAGCTTGAAGAGCAGCTAGAAAGTTGGGGCGAATATATAAGGAAAGAAGCAAAAGAGGGAAGTTAACTCCCAAACTTGTACTTATTCTCTACCCAAATCTTTGGCTGACTAGTAGAACTGTGCGAACCATGGGTGTACAAGGGACACCCCATCTGGCTTGACAAAAACAGTAACAGAAAGCTAAACGAATTCTGTTTAGAAAGCTAGAGAATTTTGCTCTTGCCCATTGCATTGGAGACAGAGTTTAGTGTTTGGGCTCTGCCAAGTTAACTGCCTCCTGGAACATCAGCACCCTTCTGGGGAACATAATGGAATACAGATTGTCTGTAATATGCAATAAAAACTAAGCAGACATGAATAAGATATAACTCAAGGGAAAAAGTACTCCATAGAAACTATCTCCCAAATGATCTAGAATGATCTTGCAATTAGCAGACACAAATTTTTTTTTTTTTTTTTTTTTTGGAGATGGAGCCTCAAGCTATCTCCCTGGGTAGAGTGCCATGGCATCAAAGCTCATAGCAACCTCCAACTCCTGGGCTCACGCGAGTCTCCTGCCTCAGCCTCCCAAGTAGCTGGGACCACAGGCGTCCGCCACAACGCCCGGCCATTTTTTGGTTGCAGCCATCATTGTTGTTTGGCGGGCCCGGGCTGGGGATTCGAACC
>CAUYQV010137560.1:0-12205 GCA_963574575.1 Galagoides demidoff
TAACATAATCACAAAAAGAACCAACTGGAAACATTGAATATAAAATAGGTATTCCAAAGATTGAATAAAATATAAAAATAATTTAAATTTGGGTACAGTATATAAAAAGCAGGATAAATAGTAAAAGCAATACAATTACAGAAGGACTCAGTTATATGATCAGAGCAATTAACTCTCCCAGAAGAAAAGAAAAAATAACAGAATAATAAGAACTCTATTTAAGTAAAAGTTAAGAGGTAATGAGAAAAGAAGTACTAGTACCATCACCCAGTATCGGTCATCTCCCAATAAAGTATACATGTGAAGAAATAATGGAAATACATTTCCAAAAATTAAAGATAACAGACCTCAAACAGAAAGAACCAATTATCAGGGACAACATTGGATAATTTAGGGCTGCCAACCCATTCATGCTAACTACTCAATATAGAAAAATATATATTTGGCAATGAAAGGTAGTGATACATACAAGTTACAAGGTATAACATTTGAATTTTCTTTTTTGTAATGAACATAACTCATTTCACATTGTTTTCTGTTTTCAAAAATAACCTTTAGACACATTTAGTACCATAGCAACTCAACATGTTTGATAAATTCATTCTAACAATCTTCTTATGTATTATATTAATATTCTTCTTAAAGATTATAAAGTTTCAACAAACAGATAACTATGGTCTTTTTTCTTTTTCTTAATGCGATTTGATTAAATGTAACACTCCAATTCGAGCAGTGGCAATGTCCATTTTCCAGGTTCCCTAGCCAGCAAGAATTAGCACTGTGTCAGGAAGACATAGTAGCACCTTAGCCACTCTAATGAGAGCAGAAATATTTACTTCAACACTTTTCTGCCACTTCTAGTGCCAATGCCTTCTATTTCCCCTGCACTATAGCAAATAAATAAATACATTTATTCAATTATTCCAATATGAAGTTATGCTTTTTCTTTATAGTATAAATGTATCAACAAAAAACATAACATAAAAATTGTATTTTATGTTTATAAATGCAACCTTTTATCATAAAAAAATAATAAAGATTAAATATATGTTAGTTGAAAGCTACAGATTTTTTTTTTAAAGACTTGTATTTCCACACCCGAAGTTAAACTAAATTTCTAACTTTGGTATGCAGCTATTAGCAAGATTTCTGTTAAAATTAAATTTTCAATACAAAATTTAAAAATGCTTTTTCTTAATTGAAAGTGAATCTTTTGCCATCAACTATTCTCCCAAAATATGAGATAAGAGCAATGAGATTCTCATAGGATTCCTAACAGCTAATGTGATTTTCTGGGTTTGTGCCAATCCTTTAGCAATCTATTACTTCTCAAAATTACAACCCATATTACATTGTCTTAAAATATCATGTATTATTATTACTTCCCCTCTTGCTGGCATATTTGCATTACAGAAAACATTTGCATGTTAGGTATCCTTGTACAGTCATCGTCTAGAACACGTTAAGCAGGGAAGGCTATTACAGTTTCTTGAACTAAACTATATTGTTGCAATAATGTTCTTTGGCATAACTATTTTTTTCTTTTTCTCTCATTATTATGGAACATTTTCAAATAGAATAGAATAATGGTACTCTATGCTCTACTAACCTTGCTTCACAATTGTAATTTCCTGGCAAATCATTTTTACCTGTGCCCTCATTCATTTCCAGTACTAATTTTATTTTGAAGCAAATCCCTGAATGATGTCATTTTCTCTTAAAATATTTTGGTATGCATTCTTAAAAATAAGACCTCTTTGAAACATAGTGACAGTCCTATCATCAGCCCAAAAAGAATATAACATTTTAAAAAGAATTGTATAAAATTTCTTAATATTATCTAATCTGGTCAGTTTTATTCTTTTATTATTTATTTTATTTGACCTCAATATATTTAACACCACACATTAATATTACTACTCAAATACTAAAAGGAGACTTTCATTTCTAAGAAAATTATGAAGTACTCTCATTAAGGTAGAAAATCCAAGTATAGGAAATATATTTTCGTTTACTTTCTATATGAGAAAACATTAAGAAAATAGTATTTTGCTTTGAATTCCCATAATGAGATGAAGAATTCCTGGGATCAAAATCAGTAAAAATGAAGGAAGATCAGCTAATAGAATTTACTCAAACATAAAGAAAAAAGAAGTACGAAGCCAGAACGGAGTAGCCAGGAGTTGTAGAATAGGAAGTGGTCTAATAGAGGCACCATTAGGTTCTAGAAGAAGAAAATAGAGAGAATGGGGCCCAAGAAACTTTGGAAAGACCATGCCTGAGAACCTTCAAAAATCAGTGAAAGACAACAAACCAACCACAGACGCCAAAGCTCAGAGAAACCCAAACAAGATACATATTTTAAAATCAGGCACATCATGGTCAAACTTCTAAAAAAGCCAAGACACGAAGAAAATCCTAAAGAGAATCAAATGAAAAAGAAACACGACCTGCCAGTAAGCAAAGAAAAGGTATTCAACTGACTTCTTGTCAGAAATAATGCAATGTTAGTCAAAATAATGCAATATTTGTCAGAAGTAATGCAATACGACTCAAAATAATGAAGTACTGAAAGACGAATACTGTCAAAACGGAGACCTTTACTCAACAAAAATTTCTTACAAAAATAAAAGCAGGAATCTATGCTTCCGGTTACAGTCCTCAAAAATAAAAGCAAAATACAGATTTTTTTTCAGATGGTCAAAGGTGGATAAAATGCCTTTGTCTACCCCTGTACTAGAAGAAATTTTAACGGAAGTTGCCTGAGCAACAGGTATAATGCTAGGTTAAAAACTTACTGTACGTTTTCAGAAATGGCAAAAATGAAAATAAATATTTAAAGCCATTTTATCTGATCTTTAGCCTTTTAAAAAAATTGTCTAAAATGAAAATAGTAACGCTGCAGTGTGAGATTTATATACATGCAGAAGTCAAACCAATAACAAAAATATAACAAATAGGCAATACATAGAGCAAGGGGAAAAGTTATACAAATAAATACATTATTTATGAAGCATGGTAAGAAAACACAAGGAGTATGTAGGGACGAGACCATTGGCGATTTTACAGTACATGCTAAGGATTTGGGGCCCTACCTCGAGACCCTGGGAGAGTCATGAAGCTGTGACAAACTAGGAGTGTTGTAATAAAATGTTCATTTTAAAGAGTCATTCTTGTTAATGCCTGAAGAATTGCCTGATAGGCCAAAATGGATTCAGGAAGAGGAATTAGGAAACTATTTCATCAGTGTAAGAACCAAAGGATGGTGTTTGGCCTAGCAGGGATGCATCAGACAGCGGAGTAATTAGACCGATTTGAGGGACATTTAGTAAATCAATGTGATAGAGAGGTACAGGGTGGCCTCAAGTTCACAGGTTAATTTCTTAGTTAAATTCCTGGTTAAAAGAAAGTTGAGAGACTATTCAGGAAAAAAAAATTTACATCAATGTTTCTAAGGTGCCAATATAGCTATATTTTATTTTAAGATATATAATATGTTACAACATAGTTTCTTCTATGCAAATAGCAAATTTTAGCATAGTATGGATGTTTTAGATATTTTAATTGTGTCGTTAGCTGGTCTGCAGATTTGGGTTCTGAGCCAGGCTACCATTTATGAAAATAGGTGTTGGCCAGAGGATTTCAAGTATAACTATTGTCAGAAACATTCAATCAAACCGTTTTTTATAATATGCTGCTATAAATATTTTAATGACAAGTTAGCACACTACAGCATTGTTTGTATAACCAGAGAATCTGTAACTTGTAAAAAATTTAACTTGCTACTTAGTTATTATTATAGTGTTTTTATTCCAAAATGCCTTGAAGTTATGTGAAGTAGAATCTATTCTTCCTGCTTTCCTTGGAGTTTGTTTCTGTCAAGAGCTTCAAAAACAGAAAAACCCAAAGTGCTCTTTTAAATTCCTTATATGATAATACTAAGTCCCCATGTATGATTCTAAATTATACAGACATGAGTACCAACAACCAAATAGGAAGGTTCTTAATGTCTCAATAAATTGCATCAATAAGAACAATAAGAAAAAAAAGGAAGTTTAAGAAAATATTTTTCTTTGAATTTAATTCAAAGATTATCATAGTAAGTTAATTTTCAAACATTTTGGCAATAATGAATTTAACTGCCAAAACATATTCAGAAAAATATTCACTATTGCTCCTGATTTAATATGATAGAATACAAAATACATTATTTTTCCTTTCCCTACAGTCCTGCTGAAATGTCAGAGAAATATATGCAGGAGAGGATGCTATGGAGATGACAGCTCATCCATCCAGTGATTCTGCAGAGGAATACCAAGCTAGTTTTTCACTAGGACAGAGAGCTAAAGTGGACCATGGAAGGATCGTCAAGGTTACTTGTAAAAGGACCACAGTAGAGCTGATTCAAATGTTTCCTGATGCCATACTCAGAACATGAACCAACTGCACCCAAATCCTCTCAGTCCCCTTCACAGGAACCACCAGAATTTGGATCTTTTATTTTCAGGTTGGAGAGCTATGAAAGGAACTAGTAATTTTAATTTCCCTAGAAAATAATCCTTTTACCTAGATGTTTTAACTTACTACATAGCATTATATGTAACATTCACAGACAATTTTTAGCACTTTTAATACATGCAGATATATTTGTTTTTGACATTTACAATGTTCTTAATTTATATGTCCCACTTGGGTTTTTTGCTCAGACTACCCAACTCGTTTTTCCATGGAATATTCAGAGAATCAATCCTTGACATAATTTTTCACACAATCCTTTTGACTTAACCCATTAAGTATTTCTCAAAACTTGCCACTTCTTATCCTCATCATTGATACTCTTGGCCCAGCTACCATTAACCTTGGCTTGGCCACTGTGAAAGCCCCCTAACAGTACTGACATCACTCCCTGACCATCCTCCAGTCTATTCTCCATACCACAGTTAGAACAACCATCGTAACAGAAATTTTACTCTGTCTCCATCCCCAGTTAAACATTTCAGTGACTTCTAATTATATGCCCAGAGGAAAAAGGCAAAACTCTAAGATGGTCTGCGAAGTTCTTCCTGATCAGCACCTTACTAGCCTCTGATTGCCAACCTGCCTTATCCCACAGGGCCTCCTTGCCTGGACCACCTTGCCCTGCTCTCTTTGGTTAGATCATGCCTACTTTTCCTTCATATCATAAGTCAGACATTATTGTCTCAGAGAAACTCTTCCTGATCTCTCTTAACAAGGTCAAATACCGTAAAATAGGTTTTCTTGGTGCCATGGTATGTGAAATAATATCAGTTTTACATTTTATGTAGGAAGACTTTTTCCTATCTCTCTGTCTCGCTAGATTATAAGCTCTATGAGGACAGGGTCCCACTCTAATGGGCTCCCACTTCTTCTCGTCTAGGCAGTAAAGGGCTTGACACATAGTAGACATGTGATAATTTTTGTTAATGCTCTGATTGTCCCTGTGTGAGTTTTTTCATGGATAAATATTGTCTACTTTGAAGTTTTCTTCTGCCCTGGTATTGTTTCTATTTTCTTTTAATTCCATTTTTACTGATTTGCTTTTTAGTTCAGTATTTAGTCTTGGAGGCTTCTCAAAAAAAATTTTTGATGATTATTTTTAGTTTATTCATATTTAAGAGAAACTAATGGACAGATTGCAAGTTCTGCATGAATGGGTACATTTTGTTTAGTGGAACCCTGCCAGTTTGTTGATATATCTCCAAATGTTAGTAACCATATGTCTTTTCTTGGGAGCTATACAATTTCTCCAAGGGAGAATCTGCTGAGTAAACTTTAATCTACTAGTAATGTTGTGTCAAGGGGCACAAATCCAAAAGATAAGAGAGAGCTGAATAATCTCACTATTCATTACATGTGTTTTCACAATGTCTCTTTTTGGTATGGTAACGCTTACTTACATTCCATTATTTCTTCTGTCCTTGCCCTGGAGTCTCTTGGTTCAATTCCTCCAAACAAAAAAACCTCTAGATTCCTGCCAAAGGCAGAGAGGGATGTGATATCCAACTGATCTTTGAGTTTCAAGCATTCCTTTGTTTTCAGTCTTCAGTTCATACCTTTAAGAATTTTCATTACAATCATCACCACTATCTTGTTGAGCAAAAAAAATAAGAGAAATGAAAGAGAAATACTAAAGGAAGGAAGTAATAATTCTGTCATTTTTTTCTAATAATTTTATTCTGAGATGAAAAATGCCTTTATAACCCACAGTCATTCAATAGGACTTTTCTTCCTAGTACTACAATCACTAGCTGTTAATACCTACTTGAGATAGAAGATGGGTCATTTCACATCATTCTTCAGATATTTCTTCTCTGATAATAGACATCAGGTATGCATGTAGCCTCTGTAACCTAATAATCAAAGCCATTGTAGCTAGGATATTGTTTTTTTTTTTTTCTTTGAGAATCAACATGGATCAGTGAGAAAAAAATATCACATTGGGAGAAAAAAAAAAACCTAAAAATTTAATTCTCACTGTCTCAAAATGTTTAGCTCTTACTTTTAGACACCTCACTGCCATGGTCAGTTTCTTAAGCTATAAAATGATGAGGTTGAATTAGTCATCTGTACTCCTTTTTATTTTTAGCATCCTAGAATGGAATAAAGTGAGGCAATGGAGAAAACTGTAAGAATAGGTGAAAATACCTGCTGTGCGTACAGTGACATGTCAAGGAGACACTGGCTCCCTAGGACCTTTAGGGAGACTAGGAGGATTAATTACAAAGTCACCTCAAGACAAAGCTATTATGAAATACTCATTTTACCAGGTATATCAGAGATATTAAACTCATACAAATTGAGACTTCCAAATTCTGGCCCTCTTTAACTAATATTTAGTTTACTTTCTTTCTTAATACTACCAGAGCTAAGTTTCTTTCTTCTATAAATGTGTATGAATAATTTCATAGACTTATATGTTATTTTATAATATAATGCAAAAAAATGCTTTGCAAAACATTTTTACCTGCCTTTTCCATCTAATTGTCATAATGAAATCAGTAGAATGGGTACTGGGATCATCTCCTTCCCCAGGTGGCAACACAAGCAGCCTCTAAGTGTCTCAAAGACAGGAAGT
Organism: Galagoides demidoff; assembly: GCA_963574575.1. NCBI lineage: Eukaryota > Metazoa > Chordata > Mammalia > Primates > Galagidae > Galagoides > Galagoides demidoff. Next base: position 7,097 of record CAUYQV010137560.1, read on the forward strand.
GACAAAACAGTACTTCCTAATTTCAAGCATGATTTCCATAGATCATGCTGTTTTCCCTCCTGGAAAGTTTCTGAAGATAAGAATGCTATCCTGGCAAATGGATACATCTGCCAAAATTAACTAAAGATTATGAACTAGTAATCATTGGACCCAACGCATCACAGTTCTTTATTCCCAATAATTTTCAGTCCACAACATAAATGGTCACGCTTGACTACACGTCTGTGTTGCTAGAAGTCAAACCTATGTATACAAAGCCCACTCTGCCACAAGGTTCTGACTGGACTACAGTTAGTGCCATCATCTCTAAAATGATGTTCTCCCACAATTATTTTACATCTCTTCTATATTTGATTTGGTCTCCAAACTTGAAATACCAAATAACATTTAGGTTTAATCACTTACCTATCCACACAAAGCAGCACGTTCTTGTCCTAGTGTCCTAAACCTGAAAGGGGCACTACCCACTTGTTGCATAAGGTACCCCATACAAACCTGTAATCCTTTCAAAAATCTTCTTATAGAGCTGGGGTTGTGTCCCTCCATGCCACTGATGACTCCTCTCGCTGGAACAGAAAGATCAGATCTTTTGTCCCCTCAGTTACATCCATCAGGCTTTAGTAGCACACAGATAATCTCAAACTGTCCATGATGATCAGCATAGCATCACCTTCATTCCAAACAGAAATGACCTCTTTCCTCACAACAGAGCTCTCACCTCTAGAAATGAGTCGTTTGAGGATAGATCTGCCTCAAGAGTTTAAACTCTCTATGTCACAAACATGTATTTTTGTCCAGAATTCACTGAAGCAAGCAATAAATTGAAATGCAGCATTTCATTCTACCTCCTGTGAATAGTTTCCAATCATAACTTAGATCTTTGAAACATCATGTAATTTCTACAAACAGAAAGTAGTAAAATTTCAAGTTTTTTTTCCTGTGAGATTAGCTAACAAAGTAGGAAAAATTTTGGCTTACAAAAACTGAAGTACAGAATGATAAGGGATAAAGTGACTTGGTACAGTTACTTCAAGAATATCACCTAGGAGGGAGGCAGACAAGAAGGACAGAAGGATGTTTAGCTCAGCTCTCCTGGAACAACAGTTGAGAGGGAGTGAGCTAGACCATTCCTGGTGTGGAATATTGGTGTGGAGTGGCATTTCGGGGTATGCAGCAAGGTGGCAGATTGCTGGACTAGGAGTATAATCCAGAGCTGCAGAGACTCCCAGGAAAAGTTCTGCCCCACAGCTGTAGTGGCTGTAGGTGGCAGCAGTTGCAACCAGCCCCTCCACAGAGAATTACCGTTTCCAGTTCATGGGGAAACTAGGTATTGTGTGGAAAGATTGGTGAAGTGTGGACTCCCAAGCGGAATTAGATGGCCAGAGTGGGGTGTCATCAGGTGCAGCACCACCATGATTAGGCAGAGGGAGATACCCTCAGACAGGAAAGATCCTGGGTAGGAAGAGGCCATTGTTTTCAAATTTGGGAGATGGTGGTCACTGCAGGCACCTTTCTGCATGGGCCAGGCATTGCTATTTGAGTCTCACCCACAGACAGTCATCCTACACTCAGAACTGGCCCAGGATATCCTGCAATTCATGGGAACTATTGCAGAGAGAATTTGTGAAACCTGTCTGTGAAGATTTTTTGAGATTGGGGGGAATCAGCTATTTAGCAGGATCTAGGGGCCAAGCCCGTATTTAGGCAAACACCAAGAACAATTTAAGCCTGGGAATCACTCATAGTGCCACCTGGTGTCCAGAAAGCATATTGCAACATAAATACATTCCTACTGAAGTCGATCCATATGGCATATATGGACAAGGCATTGACTTCCCTCTGACTGTGGCAGGCCCAAATTCCTTGTTCGCTTATTGGAGGGAACTGGGCCACAGCCCAGTAGGGCCACCAGTGCCTGGGTGTGATGGAGGTGCAAGGTGGGGAAGGAGGCACCAGCCTTCCTGGACCATTTTGTTGCATGGGCCTTTCTTACTCCACAGAGCACTGGAGTAAGCTACATTTGAGCTGCCAGTGGACCCCTGCTGCCTAGATGCTGAAGACCTACTGAACTCTCCCACCTGATTGGTGTTAGTGTCAATGGGAACAATTGGTTTGGAACTCTTGACCTGGGCCAATCACCCAGGGACCCACCAAGGTTGTACTTTGGTTGTGTTGTTGTGGGAGTGTGTGATTCTCTTCTTCCAGTTGTTGCCTGTCAGGTGGCAGCATGCCTTAGTTGCTTCTATATCTCTATAGCTGAGATTTCAGCCCAAAGTCACTGATTCACTAGGAATGGGACCTTTGTAAAGCTCTAGGGAAAAAGCTGCAATCACCAGTGTCAGTTCTTCAGTAAAGAGCTGGTTAACTACAACTCCAGGAGCCCTCAGTTCAATTGCACCTTACCAGCTTCTCTAGTCAAACAGTGAAAAATAATCATGGGGTGGAATCAGCAAAAAAAACTCTAGCAACATGAATAATCAGAGTAGATCAACTCCCCCAATGAATGACAAAGGAAACACAACAGAAGATCCCATTCATAAACAAATGGCTGAGATGTCAGAAATTGAATTCAGAATTTGGATTGCAAATAAGATTAACAGAATGGAGATAAAGTTGGAATTAGAAATTCAAGGAGCAAGTTAAAAGTTATCTCCAGAATTCAATGAATTCACAGACAAAATCACCAAAGATTTTGACACATTGGAGCAAGAACTTCCAGCCCTCAAAGATCTGAGAAATACAGTAGAATCCCTAAGTAACAGAATGGAGTAGACAGAAGAAGGGATTTCTGACATTGAAGACAAAGCTTTTGAATGTTCCCAAATGCTCAAAGAGGAAGAGAAGTGGAGAGCAAAAACAGACCATTCTCTCAGGAGCTGTGGGATAATTCAAAAAAAAGTAAGATTCGCCTTATAGGAATTCCGGAAGGTGATTAGGTTGCTTTGAAAGGCCCAGATGCTCTGTTCTAAGAGATAATCGAGGAGAACTTTCCGAACATGGCAAGAGATTCTGAAATTCAAATAGCAGACAGTTTCAGATCCCCAGCATGACTCAATCCAAATGAAACATTGCCCAAACACATTATAATTAACTTCACCAAAGTTAATATGAAGGAGAAAATTCTGCAAGCAGCCAGATGTAAGAAAACCATAACCTACAAGGCGAAGAATATTAGATTGACTGCAGATCTGTTTGCTATAGCTTTACAAGCTAGAAGAGGATAGTCATCAACCTTTAATCTCCTAAAACAAAATTACTTTCAATTAGGGTCTTATATCCAGCTAAACTGAGTTTCATTTATGATGGAGAAATTAAATACTTTAATGACATTCACATGTTGAAGAATTTGCCATAACTAAACCAGCTCTCCAGGATATTCTAACACCTGTCCTCCACAATGACCAGCATAATGCTCTACCACCAAAGTAAACTCAGAAACTTTTCATCAAATTCCAACTTCCACAGTGGTGAAAGGATTAAAAATGTCCACTGGACTTTCGAAAAACTGGATACCCAAAATACTAACAGGCTTATCAATACTCTCAATTAATGTGAATGGTTTAAATCATCCTCTAAACAGGCACAGGTTGACTGACTAGATACAAAAACTCAGGGCAGATATCTGCTGCATACAAGCGTCTCATCTTACCTTAAAAGATAAAGATAGACTCAGGGTGAAGGGATGGTAATGGTAATAATAATAATAATTCAGGAAAACAGAAATCAGAGAAAAGCATGTGCTGCAATTTTATTCGCAGATATGATAGGCTTTAAGCCAACAAAAGGAAGGAAAGATAAGTATAGTCACTTCATATTTGTTAAGAATAAAACTCAACATGAGATTTCAATTACTAACATTTATGCACCCAACCAGAATGTGCCTCAATTTATAAGAGAGATTCTAACAGACATGAACAACTTGATTTCCTCCAGCACCATCACATTCAGAGATTTTAACATTCCTTTGGCAGTGTTGGATAGATCCTCCAATAAGAAACTCAGCAAAGAAATTTCAGACTTAAACTTAACAATTCAACAATTGGATTTAACAGACATCTGCAGAACAATTAATCCTAACAAAAATGAATACACATTCTTCTCATCAGCCCATGGAACATCCTCCAAAATTGATCACATCTTGGGTCAAAGTCTAACCTCAGCAAATTTAAAAGTATAGAAATTATTCCTTGTATTTTATTGGATCATCAAGCAATAAAAGTTGGACTTACCAATAACACATATCTACATACTCATACAAAGACATGAAAACTAAATAACCTTATGCTGAAAGATAGCTGAATCATAGATGAGATCAAGAATGAAATTGCAAAATTTTTGGAACAAAACAATAATGAAGACATGAATTATCAGAACTTGTGGGATACTGCAAAGGCAGTCCTCAGACAGAAATTTATAGCGTTGCAAACCTTCCTCAAGAGAATGGAAAGAGAGGAAGTTGATAACTTAATGGGACATCTTAAGCAACTGGAAAAGGAAGAACATTCCAACCCCAAACCCAGCAGAAGAAAAGAAATAACTAAAATTGGAGCAGAATTAAATAAAATTTTAAAAAAAGAATTATTCAAAAGATCACTGAATCAAAAAGTTGGTTTTTTGAAAAATTCAACAAAATTGGAACTTTCACTCTTTGCAGATGATATGATTTTATATGTGGAAAACCCTAGGGACTCAACTACAAAACTCTTAGAAGTGGTCAAGAAATACAGTAGCATCTCAGGATACAAAATCAATACGCACAAAAGAGTAGCTTTTATATATACCAATAATAGTTAAGCCAAAAAAATAGTCAATGACTCTGTTCCCTTTACAGTTGTGTCAAAGAAGGTGAAATGTTTGTGAATTTACCTAACAAAAGACATGAAAGACTTCTGTAAAGAGAATTATGAAACTCTGAGAAAAGAAATAGCTGAAGATATTAAAAAATGGAAAAACATACCATGATCATAGCTGGGAAGAATCAACATTGTTAAAATGTCCATATTACCCAAAGCAACTTACAAATTTAATGCAGTCCCTACCAAAGCACCAGTGTCATACTTTAAAGATCTGGAAAAAATAGTACTTTGTTTTATATGGAACCAGAAAAAA
>CAUYQV010137561.1:0-19527 GCA_963574575.1 Galagoides demidoff
GCCTGAAAATACGTTTTTTTGTTTTTTTTTTTGAGATGGAGCCTCAAGCTATCTCCCTGGGTAGAGTGCCATGGCATCACAGCTCATAGCAACCTCCAACTCCTGGGCTCAAGCGAGTCTCCTGCCTCCGCCTCCCAAGTAGCCAGGACCACAGGCGCCTGCCACAACGCCCGGAGATTTTTTTGGTTGCAGTCATCATTGTTGTTTGGCGGCCCGGGCTGGGGATTCGAACCCGCCACCTTGGGTGTACATGGCTAGCGCCTTAGCCGAATGAGCCACAGGCGCCGAGCCTGAAAATACGTTTTTAGTGACGTAATGTTACTTTAATAACACGTATGATAATTAAAAAAAAATTGATAGAGTCTCACTTTGTTACCCTCTGTCGAGTGCTGTGATGTCACAGCTCACAGCAACCTCCAACTCTTGGGCTTAGGCAATTCTCTTGCCTCAGCGTCCCAAGTAGCTGGGACTACAGGTGCCCACCACAATGCCTGGCTATTTTTTGTTGCAGTTTGGCCAGGCTGGGTTCAAACCACCACCCTCAGTATATGAGGCCGGCACCCTATTCACTGAGCTGCAGGTGCTGCCCAATTAAAAAAAATTTTTTTTCTTGAGACAGAGCGTCAAGCTATCACCCTGGGTAGAGTGCTATGGCATCACAGCTCACAGCAATCTCCGACTCCTGGGCTCAAGTGAATCTCCTGCCTCCGCCTCCCAAGTAGCTGGGACTACGGGCGCCTGCTACATGCCTGACTGTTTTTTGGTTGCAGCTGTCATTGTTGTTTGGCAGACCGGGCTGGATTCGAACCTACCAGCTCAGGTGTATATGGCTGGTGCCTTAGCTGCTTGAGCCACAGGCGCCGAGCTCCAATTTTTAGAATTTTTTAAATCACAAAGCATTTCTCCAGTATGAGATTTATTTATTTAATTACTTCCTGGACATTTTTTCTTTGGTCATAGGCTATGTAGGGATGAACATCTTTTCATCATATGTGGATATCTGTGATTAGTTAAAATGACCATAAGCACAGCCTATTCTGTGAGTCTTTTATTGCACATAAACTCAATTCATGGCATGACAGATGTTAACATCAATTTTAAGTGTTTAATTTAGGCATTAATAAAAAAAAAAAACCATTATGGCCTCTCTGTCCTCCTGAGCCCTTTTATGAACTCTTCCCTTATTTCACTATTGAAACTCTCTTTTTGAGAAGATCCATTTAGTAACTTGTTCATTCATTCATGCACTCACTTGACATTTCTAAGACCTTTAATTACTTAATTTGTATTTTATATTTTGAACAAATAGAATATACACAAAGGTAAGAAAGGCGGGAAAAAAGAAGAGCAGTATAGAAAAGAACAAATTAAAAAACTTCAAAATGAAATGAATAATTTTATGAAAATGTGTTTTGGGGAGATTTTTACCCCCAACCTTGTAAAGGTGGTTAATACCTTTAACCTCCACCGTAACCCTTAAAGAACACTAAATCACTAATCTGTTTATTTTCTGGGGAGATTTTAGAAGTGTGTACAGTATTTTTATTTTATTTTGTCATGGTAAGCAAATGTAGCATGAGATCTCCTTAACAAATTTTTAATTGTACAGTATACTATTATGGGGCAGTGCCTGTGGCTCAGTGGGTAGGGCACCGGCCCCATATACTGAGGGTGGCAGGTTTGAACCTGGCTCCAGCCAAATTGCAACAAAAAAAAACCAGGTGTTGTGGCGGGTTCCTGTAAGCCCAGCTACTTGGGAGGCTGAGGAAGAGAATTGCCTAAGCCCAGGAGTTGGAGATTGCTGTGAGCTGTGACGCTACAGCACTCTACCCAGGGAGATAAAGTGAGACTCTGTCTCAAAAAAAACAAAAAACAAACAACCCCCCCCCCCAATATACTATTATGGACTCTAGGTACAATGCTGTCCCCAGAGTATTTAGGGTGCTATCTGCACAGATTAACTCTTTCCCTCTACAGGGGAAAGGGAAGAGCTAGGATTTTTCATCTGCTCACTCTGTGCTGAGCATTGGGAAGGATGAATGATGCCTGCTCGCCCAAGCCATGACCTTCCTTCCCCCTGAGGTGGTAAATTGTGCCAGGCCTATCAGAGTTCCAAGAGTAGCAAGACATAAATCAGTCCTCTTGGTAGTCCCTATGAAAAAGTTGGTATGTTGGGCATGTGAACCAACTTCTTCCCTCTCAGGGTGAAGCTGGGAGCTAGGGGAGTCTCTCCCTGATTGTATAGTACTACACCAGGGTAAAGGTCTCTAGATTAGAGGGTGTCCTGAATCTTCCTACATGCTTTGGTGAGTCTGGTTTCATTGTCTCCTGGGGGATAGGAATCTTTCAATTAATTTGATTCCTCACAAAGAGAATTTAACTGTGAATGCTTGTGTTTGTAGGGGAAAGGGGAGTCCAGGGCTTCCTATTCAGCTATGTTGTTAATTTATTCCAATGGAATACATTTTCACCCACTGTCAATTTTTCTTATTCTATAATTTTAGTACAAAAGACATCTTACAGAGGCTGATATCCAGAATACTTTATTGGAAATGATTTATAATAATTTTATTTATTTATTTATTTTTGAGACAGAGCCTCTAGTTATTGCCCTGGGTAGAGTTCTGTGTCATCACAGCTCACAGCAATCTCCAACTCCTGGGCTTTAGTCATTCTCTTGCCTCAGCCTCCCAAGTAGCTGGGACTATAGGCATCTGCCACAATGCCCAGCTATTTTTTGGTTGTAGTTGTCATTGTTGTTTGGCAGGTCTGGGCTGGGTTCAAACCCTGTCAGCTCTGGTGTATGTGGTTGGTGCCTTAGCCGCTTGAGCTACAGGTGCTGAGACTATAATAATTTATTAACATTATTTTTATTTTATTTAGATCACATGGAATACCCTATTTCAATTAATGTTGACCCCTGTATAACATTGAAAGGAAGCCAAGGATATTTGCATATTTTCTATATTCCAAGTAAGTCCAAATTTTTTGTTATAGATCAATTAGAGGGTTTAAGAAATATCAATGATAAATAATTGTGTTTCAAATATATTTGTATTAGTTACTATTGCTACGTAACAAATCACCACAATCTTAGTGGCTTAACATAGCCCACATTTTATTATTCCATAGTCTCGGTGGGATACTAGTCTGGGAATGACTCCAGGGGTCCTCAAACTTTTTAAACAGGTGGCCAGTTCACTGTCCCTCAGACCGTTAGAGGGCCGGACTGTGGGCCCCAGGACGAGTCGGTTGCTAAGCAGGACAGGCAGTGGGGGCAAAAACACCCCGCGGGCTGGATAAATGTCCTAGGTGGGCCGCATGTGGGCCGCATGTGGCCTGCGGGCCATAGTTTGAGGACGCCTGGACTGTGTCTGCTGCAGGGTTTCCCACAAGGCTACAGTCAAGGTGTTGACCAGGAGTGGGGTGTCTTCTGAAGCTCAACTATGGCGCAGAATCTACCTCTAAGCTCATGTGGGTATTGATAGTATTCATTTTCTCGCTGGCTATTGGCCACCACTCAGTTCCTTGCCACATGGGCATTTTAAACATGCCTGCTTGCTTCTTCAAAGCCGGCAAGGGGGGACAATCAGCCAGCAGGATAGAAGTCGCAATGTTATGTAGCAAAATCACAGAAGTGATATCATTCACTTTGCCATTTTCTATTGGTTAGAAACAAGGCACTAGGCCAGCTGACACTATGAGGAGAAAACTACACAAGGACATGTGGATAGCATTGGAAATAACTTGAGACTTTTAACAATCTAATTGGTATATCATTTGTCCAACATTAGCTATTCAGCTGATAAGTAATGTTGGGTTTCCACCAATCAGAGATCTGTGTGTGAGCAAGCCATGACTTTTTGTTTTGAAAGATGATCTTTCTCAAGAAAATATGGTGAAAATGGCATGAAAGAAGACAATGTGTTTTGTTTTGATTTGTGTTGTGTCTTACTTTTCCTCTCCATGACTTAGCTTGTTGTCAGCTTACTAAAAACGAATTTGGGTGGTGGTGATTGCATGGGCCTGGATCTGGGTCTACTACCACTCAGCCAACATTGCTTATTGCCTGTAGGCTCTGAGAGCCCAGAAAAATTCAGTTTTTCTTCTCCTCCTCCTCTTCCTCTTTCTCCTTCTCCTCCTTCTTCATCCCAGTTAAATTTGGAGGTTTTATACTTTACAAAGTATTTTCACATAAATAAATGTAAACATTTCCTCCTTGGTTTTAGTTCTCAAGCTTACGAGAAAAACAAAACAACAACAACAACAAAAAATCAAAAACCCAACAAACAAATAAAAAGCCCCCAAGAACCCAGGACTGATAGACAATAATGTTTTAATTTTTCTTAATCTAATTGTTCAATCTGTATTTTGACCCTTTGTCTCTGCATTCACTTATTCACTAAAAAATGCTTCTTAGTAAATGTATAGAATATTTTAAGTATTGTGCTAGGCATTATGAGTTCACAATAAGATATTCTCTTGATCTTCAAGAATCTATCAGTGCAGTGGACGAGACAGATCTGAAGATAATAAGGTATGATAAGTGAACTGATAGCAGTAAGACTTAGTGGTAACACAGAGCAGAAAATAATTAGCTCTGGTTGCTCGACCTTCGTGGCCAAAGGGTAAAGGAAACAATTTAAACTTTTGCCTGGTTAAGCAACTACATTCTTTTCCTTTTCCCAGGTTCTGTTTTCTGGTCTATTTTTCTTTTTTTTGAGATGGAGTCTCACTTTGTTACCCTCAGTGCAGTGGCATCATAGCTCACAAGAACCTCAAACTCTTGGGCTCCAGCTATCCTCTTGCCTCAGCCTCCCAAGTAGCTGGGACTATAGTCTCCTGCCACGATGGCTTGACTATTTTTTGAGATGGCGTCTCACTCTTGCTCAGAGTTTGTCTGAGCAAAAGACAATCCACCCACCTCAGTCTCCCAGAGTGCTAGGATTACAGGCATGAGCCACTGTGCCCAGCCTTATTTTCTGGTCTACTTGATAAAGCTTTACCCCCAGGTGTTTGGCATAAGAGATGATAACAATGAATGATCTCACTTTCAAGTGAATCTCTTGCCCTTATACACAAGAAGTAGGTTGTGTCCTTTTAGGCCCAAATAATAAGGCAATGTGGAATCACTTAGGGTTCTCTGAAAAGCAGATACCCCAGGAAGGCATTAGACTTGCTAGAGATTTATTGGGGGATGTGCTTATGAACAATAAGGGAGAAAAGAAACCAGGGTAGGCAAAGAGTAAATTCAGCTTGAGATATATGTCTGATATCTTAAAAACAGAGTAGGAAGGAAAGAGAATTAAGATGATCCCCAGAGCAAAATACAGCCATGTTAATTGGTAATAGGAAGAGATCATCAGAAAATAAAAAAAAACCATGCATTTAATTTTTCATCAAAAGATTCAATTTTATTTCTAAGAAATCTTCCATCAAATCTCCTAAAATAGGGCAGCACCTGTGGCTGAAAGGAGTAGGGCACTGGCCCCATGTACCAGAGATGGAGGGTTCAAACCCAGCCCTGGCCAAAAGCAGTGGGAAAAAAAAATCCTAAAATCATTGACTATCTCACTTCCTTTCTTTTTCCTTTCCTTTGAATTTTCTAACACATCTGTGATTATAACTGGAAATTAGATGCCTGAATTTGATAGTTTTCTCAACTGAGTTATGAAAGTTCATCTATTTTTAGGCATAGTATACATAGTTTATTGTGGAATATTTTATTTGCTTACACTCTACCTCTTATAACCCTCTCAAAACTTTAGTTTTCTTATCTGCAGAATAAGGATAATAATAACCACCTTGTAGATAGTTGTGATAAGTAAATGAAATAATGTAGAAAATCACAGGGCACATTTTAAATGTACAGTTAATTATGTGTAAAAGAATCTCTTATTTGATGGGCTAAAAGGATTTTTTCTTTTGAAGGGAGAGACATCCAAAAATTATATTTCAATCTCTATATATCTGTCAACTCCATGAAGCTCCCAAAGCGCAAAGAAGTTATTTGCCGAGGATCTGATGACAGTTATTCTTTTTGCAGAGCTCTGAAGGGAGGTAAGCATTCAATTCATGTTATTTTTAGAACAGGAAATAAATTCCTTTTTTGCTTTCTTGCCTAGGCTAGAGTGCAGTGGTATGATCCTAGCTCACTGCAACATCGAACTCTGGAGTTCAAGAAATTCTTTTGTTTCAGCCTCTGGTGTAGCTGGGACTGCAGGTGTATGCCACCAGGCATAGCTAATTTTTTTTTTTTTTGGCCAGGGTTGGGTTTGAACCCACCACCTCCGGCATATGGGGCCGGTGCCCTACTCCTTTGAGCCACAGATGCCGCCCCTCTTTTTTTTTTTTTTGTAGAGATGGGGTCTCATTATATTGCCCAGGCTGGTCATGAACTCCTGGCCTTAAGCAATCCTCCTGTGTTGCCCCTCTCAAAGTGCTACGATTACAAGTGTGATCCACTGCATCTGGCCCGAAATAGCTCTTTAATAACATTCTTTATGAGAATGTTATGGAAATGAAATACATTAAAAATGTGAAGTTCTTTCTGTTCTGTGAAATGTGAAAATGTTTCTGTTTTCCATTCAAAGATCTTATTTTTAGCAGCTTAAGTAACATTTTACAATCATGTTCTTGATCTGTTAGTAAGATGACACTTACTTGACTGTGTTTGATGGGATATTGCAATTTTTACCTTCTTTGGATGAATACTTTCCATTTATTTACCTTTCATTATAGATCTTCTTTTCTAAACATTTATCATTTCTCATAGAAAACCAGAGTTTTCTCTGCAGCCACATTGGTTTCTTTCTTTCTTTCTTTCTTTTTTTTTGGAGACAGAGTCTCATTTGTCGCCCTTATCAACCTCAGACTCTTGAGCTCCAGAGATTCTCCGGCCTTAGCCTCCCAAGTAGCTGGGACTATAGGCACCTGCCACAATGCATGGCTATTTTTGTTGTTGTTGTCATTGTTGTTTAGCAGGCCCTGGCTGGGTTTGAACCTACCAGCCCTGGTGCATGTGGCTGGTGCCTTAACCACTGAGTACGGATGCTGAGCCCACATTGGTTTCTTTAATGTCTCCCCCCCTTTATTTTCCTCCCTGTAAGTATTTACAGAATCAAAAAATTCAAGGTTTAGGACCTCAAATTTCACTTACTATAGCCCATGAATTTTTCCATAATAATTTTTATGCTAATATCTTAAATAATTTGAAACATTATAAATATCAGAGTCATGTTACCCAAAATTAAAAATATAAACAATATAAAGTCATAGAATCATATTTCTAAAAGGATTTTCTGCCTTTTTAAATGTATACATATTTTTATGTAGTTGTGTATATACTGTACTACAATTGTTTATTTTTAAAAATTGACTTACTTAAGTCTTTGAATAGCTCCTTCGTGTAGTTCAAAAAATATCAGGATATGAGTATCATGCAGTGAAACATTTCCCTTAGTGGGTTTACTTAAACATTCTCCTAGTGGACATTGAGTTTCCTTCTGATATTTTTTACTAATATATATAATACTATAATAAATATATTTCCTTACATAATTTTTCTTTTACTTTAGATATGAATATTCTCACATTTAGAAGAAAGGGTTATAGATAACTTACAGGGAGATTTCTGGAATTTAAATGGTTTGAATATATTTGTGATTTTTGTTTGCATAATGTCAAATTGCTTTTCTTAAGTATCGTACTAATTTATACATCATGCCACCAGCATTGTATATGTATTATGTATAATTTAATCTCCCTCTTGTTAACATTGGGAATTATCATTTTAAAAAAGTTTTAAAAAACAGGTTAAAAAACTTATGTCTAATTGTTTTATTAACTTTTAAGGCTACTATTACAATTAAATGTTTCCCAGATAATTATTTACCATTACCTTGTGCTCTGTTCTATTTAAAAAAAGAAATTCAGGTAGGCTTGGCACCAGTAGCTCAGCGGCTAGGGTGCCAGCCACATACACCGGAGCTGGTGGGTTTGAATCCAGCCCAGGCCTGCCAAACAACAATGACAACTACAACCCAAAAATAGCCTGGTGTTGTGGCAGGTGCCTGTAGTCCCAGCTACTTGGGAGGCTGAGGCAAGAGAATGGATTAAGCCCAAGAGTTTGAGGTTGCTGTGAGATGTGATGCCACAGCACTCTACTCAGGGCAACAGCTTGAGGCTGGGTCTCAGAAAAAAAACCCTCAGGTAGTTTACATATGTACATTACATTTAGTGACATTACATAAATCAGATATAGATGGGACAAACATTGGAAAATGAGGGTAAAGAATTAATAGAGTGAGAGAAATATAATAAAATTTCATAACAGAAAGGCTCATTACTCTGAAGGGGACATTAATTTAAGTATACATTTTTGAGCAGTCATTTAAAAAACTAGTTTCAAAGTAAATTAGTGTGCTTGCTATGAAAATAAAGCTTCAAGATGCATCTCCTTGCCAACCATGGCTTCCCGTGTTTTAAGTGGTCTGCCACCCCTAAACCATATGCAAATTCTGGAGTTGGCACCGTTTGTGAGTCTTGGCTCTGAGTGAGGAAGACCTGAGTCTGTATTCCAGCTATTCCATCGCCAAGCAACTTGAATTTGGGGGCATTATTTCACTTCTCTTGGCCTCATTTTCCTTATCTGTAAAATGGGGACAATGAAACTCATCTTCTATGGTTTTCAGGATTAGAGAATGCGCGTGATAAAGCTCAGTACTGTGCTCAGAGTAGGAATCCTCCTGCTGTTCCTAATTGACAGTCCAGTGGTTTTTACAGATGCCCATGCCGGCGGTGGGGTTCAGTGTATGGCGTCGGTCATTTGGAGAACTAGTTAACAGCACACAGATAAGGCACGACTCGTCCTTTGTGCCATCCTTTCTCTCCGAAAAAAAAAAAAAAATCCTCTTAGCAGATTACCGTTTTTCCAGAAATTGTCCATTTGTCTTGCCTGACTGTTTCACAGCTATTTCACATAATCTCTGTGGGATTATGTTTTTTATCTGTATTTTCAAAGTTTCACTTTCTTGCTATCTAAGCTGTGTTAGACTCCACTCAGCCTGTCTGCCACTTTGCTGCCTCCCCCACTTCCTTCCCCAAACATCTGTTGGGCCTAATTTGAGCAAATCATTAATTTAAGTTATGGTTATCTGAACTTGAATGGTTGGGTCTCCTTCCTCAAAAAGTCACTCTATTCTGGGAAAGACAGTTATGGGAAAAAATGTACAACGAAATGTCATAAACGCTAATAAAATTATACGCTGTTAGTTTTAACTATAGTTATCAAATCACCGAGACCGGAAGGCCCAGGTAAGTTTTCATGGAGCGCCTCCTTGGAGTCTTGGATCTCACAATATCTCTGGAGAGGAAACAGCACAGACAAACATATCTAGTCCTCCAAGAGTATAGTTTATTTGGAGAGTCTTTTTTTTTGTAGTTGGAACAGGATGTGCCTGTGGGGAACTGCTGGAGATGAGCCTAGAAAGGGGGGGGCAGGGTGCGCGTTTAAGTCATGCGCGCCATGTTGGCTGGTCGCCTGTAGTCAGTGGGCACGCATGACCCACTGAGATTTCCATTTTTGCAGATAACTGTCGTCCATATGGAAGGAGGCGGGGGTTGGCTAAAGCAGGACACTTGGGCGGAAGGAAGAGCAGCCAGGAAGCTGCGTGAGAGGCCACGAGGGCTGAGAAAAGATGGCGGCCCTGGGAGCAGAAGGGGGGATGTGGAAAGAGAGCTTGCTGGACAACAGAACCCGCAGCATGCGCTGGCTGATTTATGTGGCAGGCAAGGATTAGGTCACATCAAGAACCGCTTGACGTCTGGTGACTGGATGCATCAAAGTGCCATTATCTGAGATGATGTATATGAAAGAAGGGACAGGTTTTCAAAGAAAAACAAGAGTTTGGGGATGTTGAACTTGAGGTAATTTTGGAACATTCAAACAAACGTGTCCATCTGGCAGCTGAGTATGTCTGCCCAGAGCTTAGAAGATTCTCATTGAAGAAGTATTGTCATATCAAGAGACCCCTGAAAGTTGAGAGTCAAATTTGCAAGCACCATGCACGTCTATTTTTAAAATAACTTTTCTTTTTGTTGCTGTTACAAAAGTCAGACATCTTTAGGATATGATATTTAAAAAATATAGACAAACAAAACAAAATTAAAAATACCCATAATCTTACCACCTTTTGTACACACATATATCTGTTCCTTTCAAAAACACATTTATGAATAAATAAATGGATATTTCAAAGCATCTTAAATTTAATAAGCCTGTTAGCCCTGTTACCAGGAGGTAGTTGCTGAGGCAGTTGTAACAATTTTTTACAAACTGGGTGGCTTAGAACAACAGAAATTTATTTTCTCACGGTTGTGGAGGCCAGAGTCTGACATCAGGGTGATAAAGCCAGGCTCCCTAGGAAGGAACTGGTGATAGATCTGTTCCAGGTCATTTTCCAAGCTTCATACCTTGTAGGTGACTGTCATTTTCCTGTGTCTCTTCACATGGTCTTCCCTCCTATGCATGTCTGTCTCAGTGTTCAAATTTCCTCTTCTTTTAAGGTCACTGTCATTTTGGACTAAGAGCCCTTCTAATGACTGCATCTTAATTTGATCATTTGCAAAGAACCTATTTCCAAATAAGGCCATGTTCCCAGGAACTGCGGGTTAAGACTTCAGGAGTATCTTTTTGGGGAACACAATTCAACCCACAGCACCATCTGAGGCTTGGGTCCTGCATTCTGCATAGTTGACAGGAAAACAAGATGGACCCATGAGTGAGATGCATAAATACCGTTAGGGAAGGATAAAGAAGGGCCTAAGATGGTGTTCTGTCCTCCTTTTCCCTGGCTCTGCCTTGGTTCTCTCCTGGCTTCTTCAGGGTAGGAAAGACTTTGAGCCAACTTCCCACACAAACAAAATGGGAGATACAACCAGGATATGAATGTTCCGAGAGAGACAAAACAATTGAAAAAGAGCATTAGTCAAAGGAAGAGGTTAGAGCTTCTGCTTTCTACCTGACCTGCTAAGCGTTTGGACAGTTTCTGTTTAAATCTAGGATTTTATTTTTTATTTGAGACAGAATCTCACTTTGCCACCCTCAGTAGAGTGCTGTGCATCATAGCTCACAGCAACCTCAAACTCTTGGACTCAAGTGATCTTCTTGCCACCTGAGTAGCTGGAACTATAGGCACCTGCCACAATGCCTGGCTGCTTTTCTTTCTTTCTTTCTTTCTTTTTTTTTTTTAGCAATGATCATGCTCTTGCTCAGAATGGTCTTGAACTCATGAGCTAGAGCAATCCACTGCCTCAGCTTCCCAGAGTGCTGAGATTATAGGTGTAAGCCACCACGCCCAGTAGGAATTATTCTTGATTTCTTTCTCAAGTCCTCATGTCTCATCCCTCTTCCATCTTTCCTCCTGAGAAAGTTGGCTTCACTATCAAGGTCTCATATGCAGAAGGGCCTTGTGCTTGGGGTTTAATACCCTGTGATTGTAGCCTTGAAATTATTATTATTATTATTATATTAGGACAGAACCTCACTTTATTGCCCTCAGTAGAGCACAGTGGCGTCACAGCTCACAGCAACCTCAAACTCTTGGGCTTAAGTGATTCTCTTGCCTTAGTCTTCTGAGTAGCTGGGACCACAGGTACCCCCCACAATGCCTGGCTATTTTTTTGTTTTTAGTAAACTGGGCCTGGGTTTGAACATGTGGCTGGCGCCCTACCCACTGAGCTATGGGCCACCCATTTTTTTTTTTTTTTGAGACAGAGTCTCACTTTGTTATTCCTGTAGAAGGCCATGGTGTCAGAGCTCACAGCAACTTCAAACTCTTGGGCTCAAGCTATTATTTTGTCTCAGCCTCCCAAGTAGCTGGGACTACAGGTGCCTGCCACAACACCCAGCTATTTTTTTAGAAATGGGGTTTTGGCTCAATTCATAATGGCCAAGTTGTGAAAGCAATCTAAGTGCCCATCAACCCATGAATGGATCAACAAACTGTGGTATATGTATACCATGGAATATTATGCAGCCATTAAAAAAGATGGAGACTTTACATCTTTCCATTTACCTGGATGGAGTTGAAATACATTCTTTTTAGTAAAGTATCATAAAAATGGAAAGATAAATATCCAATGTACTCCTTACATGTTGCTAAGAACAATAAAACCTTATTATAGTCCAGTTCAGGGGTAGAGGTAAGATGGAGGGGGAGGATGTATGGCAGAAGGAGGTAGAGGGCAGGAGGGGTTATCTCACCTAATATGCACATTTTGAGGGTATATACCATGCCCCTTGGGTGAGGGGCTCTTCTACAAATGGAACTTTACCCTGGAAGTGAGTACAATATAACCTAAATATTGTATCCTCATATTAACTTGAATAAATTTATTTTTTAAAAAAGAGAAACGGGGTCTTACTCTTGCTCAGGCTGGTTTCGAACCTGTGGGCTCAGTCAATCTACCCTCCTTGGCCTAAGAAGGTATAATCCTAAGAGTGCTAGGATTATAAGTGTGAGCCATGAAATTCTTTTTTTTTTTTTTTAACCAAAGACCATCTTTTATTACAGTATTAGTTCATGGTAACTTAATGAAAACCTTACTGAAGGGGAATTAATAATTTCCATTTTAAAGAACTAGCTCCCAACATAACAACCAATTTGTATAAGAAGCTCCTGTTGGACAGGCTGGCAAGGGACATTGCTAGAAAATTTAATGAATGATACCAAATGTGCCAGTTATAGAAAAACGTTGCCCAATACATCTCTTAGCTTTGTTGAGAATGTCCTGATACACAAGGCATACTTCTACACCAAATGTTCAACAGTTAGGTTTTTAGAATCCAAGTTAATAGTGGCTCTTGGTCCTTCATAGACTGACATCCATGCTCTGGAGATGCAGCCTCTTCCTGTTGGGCTGAGCTGCTATGGCTGCCAGCTCTTAATCTATGCCCTGCAGTGCTCAGTTCTCAAACCTCATGAAGGCCAATGCTCCTGGCTCCAGTACTCAGCATCTGAACATGCTGGTAATCCTTCTCTTATTTGCAACCTCATAATTACTCTGTCTTCAACACTCTGTAATGAGTATGGCATCTTGGCCGCTCAACTACAGTGAAAGGGCAGCCATGAAATTCTTAATAATTTTATCTTTGGGTGTGTATTTCATAAGTGAAATCTGATGAGACAGTGGGGTTTATCTCTACCTTACCCAGACTGGTTTTTAGTATCCCACTGCCCATATCCCTCCTGGCACCCAGGGCCCTCCTTGGCATCCCCCTCTCCACTTCTATCCATTGACAACTGTTATCATCTTGCCCTGGAGAGGGAAGGTCAAGATCAGGTGCGGATGCCCTGTAGTGTCTGGGGTGGGGCAGGATAGTGGCTACCCCAACTGGCTAGCAGTACCATGACAGCAGTCAGCTGGTGATGAGGTGGGTGCAACTCCTCCCCTCCCAAATAAATAGTGTGTGGAGGTAGTTCATGGAGATTGCAGTACATTGAGGGTCATCGTGGGACAGTAGGCCTGGGCAAAGGAAAGATGCCTGGTTGACTTCCCTGACCCCCACTGGGGCATGGGGCATCTGGCAGTTTGTGGGAGGGGGACCCTGAGAAGCAGCTGTCAGGCCTAAGCTGCTTATCAGCTTAGACAGACAGGTGCCAGAGTCATTGAGGACCCCTGGATGTTACCACACTCACCTTGAGCTCCTTGCTGGGGGACAATTCCTGAGGCTGCTCTATGGCTGTGGATCTTCTCTTTGTACATTCAAGTTAATTTCATCTGGCCAGCTCCAGCAGCCCTCGGTGATGAGCATCAAAATACAAATTGTATCATTTCAGTGATTCTGCCTGGATGTTAAATGCTCTGATATTAGTGTTTAAAACTGGCATTGTATCATAAAAAAAGAATGGTAAAATTCACGCTAATTCAAAAATTAAAAATGATATTAAATAGTGATGAAAAATATGTCGTTTAGAAAGAGAAATGGGGAAGAAAGGAAAATGATATATATTTTAGTAACTTTAACAGATCTTTCCTGCTGCTTTTTGTGGTTTTTGGCCAGGGCTAGGTTTGAACCCACCACCTCCAGCATATGGGGCCAGTGCCCTAACTCCTTGAGCCATAGGCACTACCCACCTCCTGCTTTTTGAATAGGAGTCCTACATTTTCATTTTGTACTGAGCCTTGCAAATTATGTAGCTGGTCCTGAACCCAGCTACTCACGGGCTATGTAATAGCAGCCAGAGATTCAGAAATGAACAAAGCAAAGCTTTTGTCCTCATGAAGGTTATAGACTAGTAGAAGAAACAAGATCATAGTGAGATAATGAGATAAGGTAAACCACAAAATGAAATAAGATTCGATTTGTGATAAATGGTCTCAAATAAACTGGCAGCTTAAAGAGACAAATATTGGCCAGATGAAGTGGCTCACACCTGTAATCCTAACACGCTGGGAGGTCAAAGCAGGCAGACTACTTGAAGTCAGGAGTTGGGGATGTACCTGAGCAAGATTGAGACCTTGTCTCAATTTAAAAAATAGAAAAAATTACCCAGGCATTGTGGTGGGCACCTGTAGTTCCAGCTTCTTGGGAGGCTGAGGCAGGAGAATAACTTGAGTCCAGGAGCTGGACATTTCTGTGAGCTAGGCTAACATCATGGCACTCTACTCTGGGCAACAGAGCGAGACTTTGGCCCCCTCTAGCAATAAAGAGATAGATATTATTATATTAACATTATATAATCTATAAGTACAGTACAACCTCTGTAAGTTGACCACCCAAAGGACTGTAACAAACTTGTCAAGATACGGAGGTGTTTAACATAAGGAACTTCCATTGAGTACATGTGTTGCATGTCCAGTCTATAAAAATTAGGTTGGGCCAGGCATAGTGGCTCATGTCTGTAATCCTAGCTCTCTAAGAGGCCAGTACAGGTGGATTGCTTGAGCTCCAGGAGTTCCAGACCAGCCTGAGCAAGAATGACACCCTATCTCTACTAAAAATAGAAAAATTAGGCAGGCATGGTGGCTTATGCCTATAGTCTGAGCTACTTGGGAGGCTGAGGCAGGAAGATTGCTTGAGCTTAAGAGTTTGAGATTGCTGTGAGGTAGACTGAGGCCATGGCATTCTAGCCCAGGTGACAGAATGAGACTATCTTAAAAAAAGAAAATGAAGAGAAAAAAGAAGATAAGAAAGTTAGGTCAACTGAAGGAGGTAATCAATATGGGGATATCAACAACTATGGGGGGTTTACTGTACATAACATTAACATTACATTAATATGTTAATATTTACAAGATAAGACTATGCTAGTCACAAGATCTCATAGAAAGGGGTCTAGAAAGGAGAAGGAATAATATTAAGTGTTACCATAAATAACATTTAATGTTAATATTTAGTGAATGTTATATCCCAGGCATTCTTCTAAGTGTTTAACATGTGTTAACTTATATAGCCCTCATCGTTATCCTATGAGGTAGGTGTTATTATTATCCATCACCTTTTTACAGAGCACAGAGATGTTAAGGGATTAGCCTAAGATCACACACTGAATAAATAGAGGATCTGGGGTTCAAACCCAAGCAGTTCTGGCTCCAGAGCCATTACTCTTATCAAAAATGCGATACCACCTTTATTCTTACTGCATCTTTCCCATTGCATATTGTATTTGGAATAGTTTCTTTGCATGTCTATGTCCCCAAAAGACTTTAGCTCTTTGAGGGAAGGGACCAATGTTATAAACTGCCGTGGTCTCCATAGTCTGTACAAATCTTGTACTCTGGCAACAGAGTAGGCTTTCAACAAATATTTATCAAACTTTTAAATTTTAGAATTGGATTGGCCTTGAATGAAAGACCATAAGATTATTAAGCTTGAGGAACATCTCAGCGTACTGACACCATAAATAAGGACATACCCAGAAGTAAATAAAGAAATGCTTATTTGTTAAAAGTGTATGTAATATATTTATTTATTTTTGAGAACAATAACCACTATAGCTTTGCATTTGACTAATCATATTATGAAAAGAAGATTTTTGATCATTACTACTTTTGTTTGGGATTTAAAATGTCTCTTTCTATCCTTACTCCCCAAGTTTACTACTTTGTTCTGACTATAACAGTTAAGTGTGGTTTTTTTCTGCACTTTTGATTTTGTGCTCTACGGCTTATGCCAGGCCAGGCATTTAAGGCCTGTATGCCCAAAGTTCCCAAGAAAAATCTTGAATAAAATAAGCCTATAATTTATGTGACTTTTCATTTAAACAAAGGCTAAATACTTGAGCTTCTCAGTGATGTGATTGGAAGGAGCTTCAGTATACTAAGCGCCTCTAAAATATCTCTCTGGCTTTTAGGAGGATTATTCTCTATTATACCCAGCTAAAGGTATAGCAATATCTCTGAAAAGTAGAATTGAATATGCCTATGTATATATAAAAGTTGGCATGAACTAGCTTATTCATCATTTATTTGTTATTAAGACCAGTGGGCCTTAAAGTTTGTATCTCTTAAGGATTGAGTTATGGGCCGGTATGGTGGGGGAGGGGAGGGCAGAGGCAAGCACAGAAGATTAGTAGCCAAGGTATAAGATTTATTAGTTCTCCACAGTTTTTCCTGAAACTGCCCCTTCCAGTAGTTAAGTATACTCCATAAAGTTATACTCTAAACTACAAAGAAAAGAATTACCTAATGATGACCAATAACATTTTGTATTTTGTTTGCAGAGACAGTGAATGCAACAATATCATTCTCCTTCAAGGGAATCCGATTTTCTAAGGTATTATTCAATAGATTTATTTTCTGTTATTAATATAGATTTATTATTCAATAGATTTTATTTTTCGTATTATTCAATAGATTTTTTTTTGTATTTTCTCAACTTGTTACAGTAATAGACCTGTTAAGAATTGCAAACAAGCAATTCACAACTTCAAAAAATAGCTATTGAAGATTAAGATGTTCCCTTTGGCCAGGCCCAGTGGCTCACACCTGTAATCCTAGCACCCTGGGAGGCTGAGAGTGTGGATTACTTGAAGTCAGGAGTTTGAGACAAGCCTGAGCAAGAGCAAGACCCTGTCTCTAAAAAAAAAAAACTAGCCAGGCATTGTGGTGGGCACCTGTAGTCCCAGCTACTTGGGAGGCTGAGGCAAGAAGATCACTTGAGGCCAGGATTTTGAGGTTGCTTTGAGCTATGATGCCACAGCACTCTACCAAGAGCAACAAAGTGAGACTCTGTCTCAAAAAAAAAAAAAAGATTAAGATGTTTAAAAATCTTTTTTTGTACTCTTATTTGTTATTAGATATTTTGGTATTTCTTCCTTCTTTAGAATATGGAAAAATTGCAAAAAGATAGCTATTTTTCATTCATTTTTTCCTCTAACGTATATGGCTAAAAATAATGTGAATGCTCATTTACTTATCTTTTGAATGGTCTCCAGATTGAGAGCACTGCATGACTACTATGTATGCTGGTAATTCTTTATAACTATTCATGTAACAGGCTAGACATAATATATAAAATGTTTATGAGAGTAAAAGTCACATAAATTATAGGCTTATTTTATTCAAGATTTTTCTTGGGAACTTTGGGCATACAGGCCTTTGTAAAAATACCTACTGACTCAATGAACAAATCTCATTGTAATTTTAGATATTTGCTTTACATATCTGGCAATAAACGTTTGAACATTTTACTTTTAGTGGCTATTTTAAAATAGCTTTGATAATGCATATTCTTTAGTTATTTTGCTATAAACTATATTTAACATTTGAAAACCTCATGGGCTAGTTTTTAAAACCATTAAAGATTATGTTATAATTGGGAAATAAATGGATTCTACCAGGTATGCTCACTGAATCCAAAGACACACAAAATTTCATCTTATTGGAAACTGAGAACATGATAATTCAGCTTAAATGGCTCTCTGCTAGTAAGACAAAATTCTTACAAAAGCCTTTAAAATAGTATCATCTCACATTTTGTATTGCTTGTATTAAATATTTGTTATTCCTTGTTTTAGGGACGATATGGATGTATCGCTGAAGCTATTGTTGGGAGTAATGAAGAAATGCTCTTTTGCTTGAATTTTACCATCATACACCACCCTAATGTAAATTAGAATAAATTGAATGTATTTTTATTTTTCAAAGGTACCATTCTTATTTCAAAGCTGCTGAGGATTTGTTTTAATTGTGTATGATAAGACAGAAAGACACATTAATGACTGTCAGAAAGACAGAACTTATCCTTACAGATCTCTGGAAACAGCAGGCAGGGTGGGCCCCCCAGAGTGAATGGGCAGCACCAGGGCTAGTCAGGAGGTGGAGGGAGGGGAAAATGTGGGCAAGAGCTTTTATTTTGTTTTCCATGGGAAGTAACAGGTGAGGTAGGATAGACAGTCTCAACCTAAAAGAAAGAAGCTAAGGCAAATTAATTAAGTAGAGAGTTTATTTGGGTTAAGCTTGAGGACCGCAACCCAGGAACATAGATTTAAGTTGCCCTGAATAGATACTTCAATTAGTAGGAGATAATAGAGGATGATCAACAGAAAAGAAGCCATACTCTGAAAAATAATTTAAAGAGCTTTATTCTGACCCATATTTGAGGGCCATGGCCTAGAGCCAGGCCCAAGAAGCCTTGAGCAGGTGGACTCACCCTGGTGAGCTTATAGTGGTTTTATACATTTCAGGGAGACAGAAATTACCGAGAAAGTCATAAATCAATACATGGAAGGCATACATTGGTTTGGCCTGAAGAGGTGGGACATCTCAAAGAGGTTGTAGGGGAGTTTAAAAATTATTTGGCTGACCATTGGCGGAAAGAGGTTTTGTCTAAAAGACCAGGAGTCAGCAGAAAGGAAATGCTTGAGGCAAGATAAGGTAGTCTGTTAATCGGAGACAAGCTACCAGTTACCAGATGTATGCCCAGACTTAAGTGATCTATTAGGTACATTGAGGCCCAGCAATTTTGTCTTACATAGCTTTGGTCCTGTTAATGAGTTACACTGGACATCTGTGAGAAGGGCGGGGTTCCCACTGAGGCACGTTTGACCTCCTTTATCCTAGCCAGCAACTCACTTTTAGGGTATTCCCTTAGCCAAGAGGAGGTCCTGTCAGTCAGGCACTGGGGGGGTGGTGGTGGAGGGGGCTTCAGGATATTTTAGTTCACAGGACTTTTAAAGGGAAAGAAGAGGCATTTCCTGAGTTGTGTGAATGAAGATAAAATCTTAAATCTTCTGGCCAACTAAATGGATCTCCTCTTGGCAAAGGGACCTCAGAAAAAGCTTAAAACTGAATTGTTGGCCTTTAGGAGAGGGGAGGTCAGACCCACCTGGTCACGACCCCACCATTGGGAGCTACCATTTGTAAAGGGATGTTGTGCCCCAAATTCTCCCAAATAGCCCAGTAGCCCCCAGCAAGCTGTCTGAGGCAGACTCCGATGTAAAAAGCAAGAGGTGAGCTTTATTTAGCAGGCCCGGGCGCCCAGGCCTGGACTCTCCTGGTAGGCACACCGAGGAAGAGCCC
>CAUYQV010137562.1:0-11822 GCA_963574575.1 Galagoides demidoff
TTGAAGTGTGCTCCTCAATCTTCTCTCTTGGCTCTGCTCCAAACCATCAGCTAAGTAGCTAAACTTCTGTCCTTTCAGCCTCCTTCTGGACGGGAGCTTCTGTACAAAGCTGGCTGCAGTCCGCCATCTTGGCTCCACCCCCCCCCCGTTAGTCTTATTTTTTAGGCCAGGATATTCCCAGAGGTGAAACAAGCATTTTGAGTTTTCACGTATGTTTAGTCTAGAGGCAAAATAAAACACGCACTATTATTTATTTCTGTTTACCTGGAGTTATAAATAACCTGTGGTCAGTTTCTCAGGAATAATGAGGATGATTTCGTTATCGTGATTTCCTTTCCTGCTCTACCTCCTATTACATTTTTTATAAAGATAGATATTTTATTTGTGCACCTTCAGTGGTGGCTTACATACCCTGTAGCTATTTGAATGTGCCTTTTTAGCTTGTGATAGTACCATGCAACAGGGTCACCAAAACGTTTTCTATTTGTCTTGGGAATAGAGGAAGACATTTCCCAGACTACGTGCATTTAAATGGGATTAATGATTAATTCTGGGCAACAAACGTGAGTGGAAGAGATGTGTCCTGCGGGCTTCTAACAGGTGCCCACGATTTTTCTCATTCTCCCTCCTCCACATGGTCAGGAGCAAGGACCCCAAGATGGGAGAGAGAAGTGGATGCAGCCAAGTTCTTTGAATCATCTCAGGAAGATGGCCTCGAAGTGACCCTGCATGTCACCAAGAAGTTACCTAGAAGATTCTTTGGTCTCACCCCATGCTTTGTGAAGGCAGGACATAAACTCTTACTGTTTTAAGAAATAAAGATTTGAGGGTTAATTTGCTACTTTAGGATAGCCTATGCTAAGGATATCACCTTGACGGCAGTCATGGCTTTGATTTTAATAATTTCATAAAAGGGAATATACTTTTGCTGTCAGGTTGAATCAAATATTCTCCAAAGTTTTTTTGTTTTTTTTTTTCCCCAAACTTACTTTGGAGTTTCAGAATTGTTCTTGGAGCTATATTTTGGCACTCTGTCTTAATGTGCTAGATGATAAAAACTTTTCTTGTGAGAGTTCTTAAAAGGTCTTATTGGATTATACTTGAGAATTGAGGGAGCTATTTTTTTTTTTTATTGTTTCTGGTTACATTTTGACCTCAAAACAGTTCCAAAATAAAGGAAAGGAAGGGAAAGGAAGGGAAGGGAAGGAAAAGGAAAGGAGAAGAAAATGAAGGAAGGAAAGAGGTAGAGAAGAACAAAGAGGAAATACCAAGATAAGAAAGAGAAGGAAGAAAACTTCTGGACATCTTCAACCCACAGTGCTGGAGGAGGGAAATCAGTCACCAACATTAAATGTTAAGATGTGACATGATGTCTATGTGCTTTATAATAATCCAATTAACAAGTACCTTGAAAAATCAGCATTTCATAATGTGAAACAAATATTCATTATTAAAATTTGTCATAGCATGTTATTTAAATAAAATATTAAATCTTGTGTTACATTTTTACTTATTGCAAAAGTGGCATGAGCTTAGTTTCTTAAGCATTTATATGATTTATAAACAAGGTTTAACATCACATCCAGTGGTTATCAGGATAAATGTACTTATAATTTGAAATATGGTAATTAGGTTGAATGTATTAATGTGAATACACCCATGACTATTGTTTCTAAATAAATTTCAAAGTCGCCGTCCCTGACTTGCAGTGTCCTACATAGCTGCCTCACTCCACCCGAGTCTTACTCTTATTCTGCTTCTTACTGTGTTCCTGACCCATTGACTTCAATTTTTCCTCCTGACTCTTCTAAGTCCTGTGCTTTTGTAGGATTTTAATTGAATCAGGGTTACGTTGTTCACAGCTCACAACAATCTCCAATTCCTTGTGCTCAAGCGATCCTCTTGCCTCAGTTTTCATGTTTTAGTAAAGACAGGGTCTTGCTCTTGCTCAGTCTGGTCTCCAACTCCTGAGCTCAAGCAATCTACCTGCCTCAGCCTCCCAGAGTACTAGGATTATAGGCATGAGCCACTGAGCCCCGCCTCTCTCTTTTTCTACTATTTGGGAGATTTCACATAATACTATTCTTATTTTTATTTTTATGCTTGGAATAATCCGCCAATCAAGTTACCTACTGAGGGTTTTCTATGTGGGAAAGTCTTTTAACACATTCAATTTCTTTAATGGATATTCACTATTCAAATTTTCTATTTCTTTTGTTGTCAGTTTTGAAAAATTTTGTGTTCTTAGGAATTTATTTCATTTGAATCATCAGGTGATTTTTTAAAGAAATTTATTTCCTTTGAATCATCAGATTTCCTTTTTTCTTTTTCATTTCTTTACAATGTGAAGTATCATTTTCATTCATCTATTGATAATTTACATTTTTTCGATCTTTTCCTGATTTGCAGCTTAATTTATGGTGGTCTGACAATAGGAAGAATTTCTTTACAATGAGCATATGATGATTAATATTATGTGTCAATTTGCCTGGATCCTGCATACCCAGATAGTTGGTCAAACATTCTGGGTGTTTCTGTAAGAGAGCTTTCGGATGACGTTAACATTTACCTTTGTAGACAGAGCAGAGCAGGGTGCCCTCCATGCAGTGGTAGGTGGCATCCAATCAGCTGAAACGAAGCTTCTAATAGAACAAAACACTGACAGTCCCTTGAGTAAGAGACAGTTCTCTTGCCTGATGGCCTGTGGACTGAAACATCAGCTCTCCCTGGTTGGTAAGCATTTTCTAGCCTTTATTCTTGAACTGGACCTCAGATTTTGGACTTGCCAACCTCCATAATTGTGTGAGCCAGTTCTTAACAATAGATCCCTTTATATGCATGTAGTATTGCTGTCTCTGGATGTCTCTGACCAATACAGAGCATAAGAATAATTTTGTACAATATGCACATAAAAACATGTTAAGTCTGTCATTGTTTGATGCAGCATTCTACATGTGTCCCCTAGACCAGGTTGAATTATGTTGTTTCCATTGTCTATGTACTTATTTTTTAAATTTGATTTTTCTCACTGTTATTGCAAAAGATATGTTAAAGTTTCCACCATGATTATGAATTTGTCTACCTCTGTTTTCTGTTTGCTCATTACATTTTATATATTTTGAACCAGTGCTACTGACTACACACGGTTTTACAGTTTTGGTATGTTCTGTTTGTGTCGATCCCTTTATTTGTGAAGTGTTACTTTATCTCTAGTAATGCTTCTTCCCTTGAAGTATTTTGTCTGAATATTAGTACGGCTATATCAGTTTTCTTTTGTCTTGTGTTTGCAAGAAAATGTCCTTTTCTGCATTTTTACTTATATCCTTTGGGTATTTTTATATCTAAGATGTATTTTCTGTAAGTTCATGCAGGTATTTTAATCGAACCTTGTAATCTTTGTATTTAGTAGTAAAGTTTACTTTATGTTTAATATCAGTAATGATAACCTTGAATCTGTATCTGCCACATTACAATCTGTACTGTGTTTGACTCACCTGTTTTGTTTCTTTCTTGCCTTCACTTGAATAAAGCAACTACTTTTTTCTCTTCTACTTTTAATTCTACAATTGTTAGTTATACATTGTTTTACTACTCTTTTTGTATTTTATGCTCAGGATTATACCATGTATTTTTTTTTTTTAATTTGAAAGTCTAATTGTCTCTTCTCTGAAGTGTCATTGTCCTTTTAAAATTCTCTTATATTGAGGCTTTAATACAATTACCATGATTTGCTAGATAGCATTTCTTTGTATTTGGGTTGCCGTTGCTTCTTAAGTTTGTGATTTGGTAACTTTTCATCAATTTAGAGCTATTATCTCTTCACAACATTTATTCCAACCAAACTTCACCCTTTCCTTCCAGGACTCTAATTCCCCTGAGTCTCTTCCTTCTGAGATTCCAGCTACATGTGTATTACAGCTTTTTGGAAAAGCGTATTACAGGGGTACAGCTGTATTTGTTGCATGCCTTGGTTTTGTACAGTTTGAGTGAAGTTATGAATGTGCCCCTCTCCCAGATTGTGTGCACTTTATCTATCGGTGTGAATTTACCCTTCTCCTCCTGCCCTTACCCATCTGCTCGGTTTCCATTGAGTTTTGTCATGGGTGTTAATCTATTCCAATTTAATACTGAGTGCATGTGGTATTTATTTTTCCATTCTTGCGTAACTTCACTTAGAAGAATGGTCTCCGGTTCCAAGGTATTAGACTACCATTTTTTTTTTTTTAAATGGCTGAACAGTACCCCATGGTATCCCTATTCCGCATTTTATTAATCACTCATGGACTGATGAGCACTTGGGTTGGTTCCACATCTTTGTGATTGTGAATTGTGCTGCGGTAAACATTCACGTGTATGTCTTTTTCATAAAATGACCTTTTTTCCCCCTTTGGATAAATGCCCAATAGTGAGATCGCTGGATCAAATGATGGATCTACTTTTGGTTCTTTGCGGTATCTCCGTGTGACTTTCCAGAGGTTGCACTAGTTTACAGTCCTGCCGAGAGTGTCTGTTCATTTCTCTCCATATCCTCACCAAACCCTAGGATATCTTAATGCCACCAAAAATCTGTTGTTTTAGGATTTTTTTGATGAAAGCCATTCTCACTGGAATCAGGAGATACCTCACTGTGGATTTGATTTGCATTTCCCTCAAGAGACATTGAGTATCTTCATGTATTTATTGGCCACTAGACTTTTAACTATGTTTTGACACTATTGGTGTTTCACACACTCTTCAGCCTTTTTCTAACTCATTTTCTCACTACTTCAGCTTGGATATTTTCTATTGACCCATTTTACAGTTCATCAAACCTGCCTTACTTTGTGTCTACTCTTCTTGTAAATTGAACCACTGAAGTTTTCCTCCAGATATTGTATTTTTCAGTTCTAGAATACAGTTTGATTATTCATTAGTTTCAAATTCTCTGTTTATATTCTTCATAATTTTTACCAAATATATCTATATTCTACTGTTTTTTCTTTAGCATATTAATCAAAGCTATTTTTAAGCTGTGCTAGGTCCAATATGTATGTCACCTGGCTGAATGTTTGTCATATATTGGGCATAAAAAGAAAACTTTAAAGTCATATTATTCATCAGAGGATATCTTAATGCCACCAAAAAGGGTTTACCCTTTCCACTGCTCCGGAACTAGAATGTAAACTTCTCACTTTCATCCATTCATGGATTAAATATGCCCAGGTTGGGATCCAGTTTTGGTAAGACTTGGCCTACCTGTGATTTGTATATGGTCCTACATATGGACTCCAATAGGTTTTTAATTTTGATTTATTAGATCTTTTTCTCTTGTATATTGTAAGGATATTGAAATTTCCACCCTGCTTTTTAGAGTTATTTGTCTTAGTTGTTTTTGCTGTACATGTCTTCAGAATACAACAAATTCTTGAGCTGGAAATTGGCTGTATTTGAGGTCTCTTGAGTCTTCATTTTTGTCACTCTAACCCACGTAACTGCCAAAACTGTGATTGTTTACCTGTGTCCCAGTGGCAGCTGTCTTAACCAAGCTCATATTCTCAGCCTTTAATTCATACTCAGAATCAGCAAATGTCCCCAGAGAAAAGGGAAACTACTAATCCTCTGTCTCCCTCTGAATTTACCTCTGTTCTCTGTGGAACGTCAGTGTCTCTCAGCCTTTTTGCTTCTGCAGCTCACTGATACCCTACAAAATACAATTTAATACTTTATCTGGTTTTTCTAGTAGCCATAAATACTTCATCCTGCATTATCACAGAAGTGTTGATATGCACTTCTTTTAACTTTTAGAAGTATACCGTTAAATTTTATATCTTTCCTATGCTACAGATTTGTCTATTTCCTTTATTTCAATAGAGAGCTTGGATTTCATCCTTAAAATATCACAAACAGGGCTCAGGAATCATTTAGCATCTTGTTTTTGTAGCCAAATAACTCTTAGATCTTATTCATCAGCCTGCTGAGCTATTCCTTTTTCAGAGACATTAACACATCTGAAATTTTTCCGATATCCCTGTTTTTGACTGTTAGGGCTTGCTGAATCAAAGCCGCTAAATTTGATACAAGTTCAATGTCATTTTCTTCAAGAATTAACTCATCCTTCTGGGCTTGAAATACCAAACAAGTGATGGCTCACCTCATCTGAACTCTGTGGATGTATTTTCCACCCAAGACATTTCATTTTTCAGCAAGAGACTACTCTGAAAAATAATGTCGATGGAGAAGTCAGCACACACAGACCACATTTTGTAATGGAAACCCAGTGTCACGTCCTTGATCATGTCCTATATATGATTATACATACTGCAATCAGTAGCCAGCTCTTTTCTATTCCCTTGGTATTTGTCAACCCCGTGACTCTTCTTTTTCTTTACTTTTTTTCCTGTTGTTGTTGTTGCAGTTTTTGGCTGAGGCCAGGTTTGATCCTACCATCTTCAGTATATGGGGCTGGAGCCCTACTCCTTTGAGCCATAGGCGCCGCCTGACTCTTCTTTTTCTTTATTTGTGACTGAGTTCTGCATTGATGTGATTGAAGTCCTTCCACAAAGCCCTCTGGGACCCATAACAGTAACTGTTCATCATTCACAGAGATGTCCACATTTTCTGGAACATTGGTAATGTGATTGCTAGGAATGGTCATCATTCTCACAGTAGATACAACAAAAAACTACAGATTTGTTTTCAGCCTTCCTTAGAACATTTCTATTTTAATGTGTTTAAAACAAAACTGATCCCTTTGGTCTCCTGTATCTAAAATGGCTCTGTCAGACTCACATTCGCCCACCGTACTGGGGATGAGGTATGGTTACCATGGTAAGCAGGGGGCTCCTGGAAGTACTCACTGAGAAAATAATCATGGAAAAAAGACCTGGCAGACAGAAGGAGCAAGCCTTCTCCTGAAATGTCTGTGGATAGGGAAGCAGGACTAGCACGTTCCATGTCACCAGTGTAGCTGTGCGCCTGACATTTTTGTATGGTGACAGAGAGATCAATACAGCTGGGGCTGAGTGAGCAGGGGAAAAATAATGGGATATAAATTCAGACCAGGACTAACCTATGTGTTGTCTCTCTTTATTCTCTTTCAACATGCAGAAGAAACCTTCTTTCAGACCCAGAAGAAACAATTCTGCCCACCACCAGCGTTCTTGTGCAGTCCTAGGGCCCAGCTTTTTCATTCTTCTACTATACTATATTCACCTTTTTTAATAGTCAAGACTTACTTGATTTTAATGTGTTCTTCAATTCAACATTAAATAAACCCAGCAAAGGGAGAGAAGACATTATCTCCTAAGATCTTACCGTCTTCTCACAAATACTTTCCATTTCTCCCATCTCTTTTTCATTCTTGCCTGGAACTTTTTATCAATTTCTTTCTGCCAAGTGATATCCCAACACTTCTTGAAGATTTTTCTGGTGACTCTGCTTCTTTGTAAAACTGCCCCCATCCACTCCTCTGTGAAGTATAAATGCTTTGGAATCTGCCCTGCTCTTGCTGTCTCTATTCCTCCCGGTCCTAACCTGGACCTCGGTGTATTCTGTCATCTCTCCACATACCTCAAGCACCTCCTTCCTCATTAGTGGTCTTGAGTTCTACGTGTGGTCATAAAGGAAAACAAATTTGGTATATCTCAGAATAGGAGCAAACTTTTAACTGGGACATTTTTACAGACAATATATCCTTTTTTTGTATTTCTTTTTCGTAAGCCAAGACTAAATGTATGAAGTGCTTTTAAAGGCATTCAAGATTTGGGTAGACAGGCTTTCACATAACAAAAGTGAAAGTTTACCTAAAAACTTAAATTTTCTCTTCCTTCAAACTCAGAAAGTGTTTTTTGATATTCTAAACAAGTAAAGTCATTGGATGGCGCTTATGCAACTTCTAATATGTAGCCTTTATCAGAGGGCTATAGTCTATATTTTATAGACCTATGACATGTACAATAACAGCTGTGACAGTTTTTTGATATATTTGCTATATAATAGGCAGAAACCTAGGCATTAATTTTTAAGTGAAGAATAGATATTGAAAAAGTGCTTTTAGGATTGCATAGATTTGCTTACTTTGTTTCAACTGTAGATAATTCTAAACATGGGAAGAAATTGACCACAGTTAATCTACTGAATATTCCACTCCCCTTGTTTAACCCCTGTCATAATATGTTTCATTATTTTAAAGCATATTTCAAGTATTTTAGACCATAGCATCTACTTGTAAGTGATATGCAAATTTACCCACATCCGTCTTTATCTTTTGTCTTTTCCGTCCTCAGCTAGAGCAGCTTCCATTTTCTTGTACCAAAGGAAAAACTCCAATGTTAAACATAGGAAACATTTTTGCCTCTCAAAAATTAAAGTTTTCTAACATTTCTCCCAGAAATGAGATTTGTAGTAATATTGTTTTCATACGCATTTTAGAGGGGATCTATGATTTTTTTTCTTTTTTTGGTCCCAACTAATTTTTCATGACTTATTAAGCATTTGAAACTTTATTTCTTTGTGAACAGAGGGAATTTTAAGATTCTCAATTGTGCCACATTAGAGGCAAGTGGTCCAGGGCAATGGCTGAAAAGGCAAATCGATGCTATTTCATTTAGTAGAAAACAGCAGATGGTCTCCCAGAGGAGCATACAAAACTCGTTTTTATTATGTTGGTAAAAGAATCAGGAAGTCTGTGGCTATATGGGCAATATGTGCTTATATTTTTGTGTCTTAAAAATTACTTCTCTAGAAAAGCAATAATCGGGTTTAGCTGTTTTATGAAAGCCATTTACGTCATTGGGATGTATGTGGGAAAAGAACGGACAGCAATGAGGGATTCAGAGTTCCCTCTGGGTAGCACTTGTCAGAAAGCAGAGCACTGCTGTTTTGCTGAAATCCTTGCCAAGAAATCATGAGGCCAATTGATTATTTTATTTTAGATTTGTCCCGACAACAGGAAGCTGAACATTTTATTCCCTTGCTAGCACAGTTGTATACTTACGAAATCCATTTGAATTTTGAATAGATCTACAATGAATTTCAGACTTCTGAGATTTTTCTCACATTGTGGTATGAAGTAAAACAGAGTAGTTCCTCCTATCCACTGATGTAGCGGTAGTGGCGGGAGAAAAGAATATTTCATTTATAATTTACTTGGAGTGGGGAGTTCCAGGACTAGGAGAATGGGTTTCTGATTTCTAATTATTTCCAGACAATACATGATAAATGAGGGCAGTTTTAACATGATTATAAATGAGGCTTATATCAGAGGAATATTTCATTAGGCAGACATGATAGTGTTTGGTTTTCTGGGCTTCAGATAAAGATGTGGACCTGTCAGAATCAGCTTTCGACATTTCTTTCTCTATTTAAAACTTACATTTTTAAAGTGACTGAGTTCAAATTTGGGTACAAAACTTAACATCTAACCAATTCTTTTTACATGTTACACTCTCATTTCCTCCATTTTCAACATTTAGAACTATTTTTAAAGGATCGCTGTGTGCTCCACTTAGAGCAGATGAAACAGACACAGATCTTTCTTACTATCAACTCACAAGCCATCAGTGTCTTGGTGCTTTGCATGGAGTGTGCTGTCAAGACTTGTTGGTGAGTAAATCAAAATATGACTAACTCTTGAAACCCACTTCTTGTTCATGCCTTGCCATCTTAGGCTTGATGTAGTGCTGTTTTTTATGCACACTTAATACAACTTCTCTTTTCGCCTTCTATTTGTGCAATTCCTTTTTTATTCCAAAGAATGTCACTCTAAAGTTATCTGTGTTAAACTTTATTTCTGACAACTCTTCCTTTTTTAAAAATTGTTTTAAATTTTAAGCATAAGTCCCAGAATGATAACAATCGCTCTTATAGGGTCATCTGTAAATTGCATGCATGCTTTTATACACTGTTTATTCCCTAAAGAAATGACCCAAAATGGCATAAATTGATTCAGAGTACCAACATTTGAGATATTTAAAATGCTTATTTTCTAGCTAATCCTGCCACCTTCATTCTGCAGGGAACACA
This sequence comes from Galagoides demidoff, assembly GCA_963574575.1. NCBI lineage: Eukaryota > Metazoa > Chordata > Mammalia > Primates > Galagidae > Galagoides > Galagoides demidoff. The sequence goes on from CAUYQV010137562.1 coordinate 10,003, forward strand.
TTATGAATTCTCAAAATTGACAATACTTGCCATGTTTAGTCATGACATCAAAATTTTAATTAGGTTCCATTACAATAATAAACACAGTCCCTTTCCTGAAGCAGCTCATCATCTGTTGAGGAGGTGAAGATGTGAACAAATCATTGCAATAAAGGCTTTATTTCAAGGGATAGTTTTTTGGGAAGGTTTAAAACAGAACACTCAAACCAAACACGACTGAATTGACCACAGTGAGGGAGAAGGAAAGATATTTTGGGCTATGACATAATGATACATAGTGACAAAGGAAAGGAAGGGGTATGTGAGCACACAAAGGTGTGAGGGAAAACTTCCAGCCAGCCAGTGTCTGCAGGACGAAACACAGATATGGCTGAATCAAAAAGGAGCAATTGGGGCAAGACAGGACTTGGGCTTTGTCTGAAGGTGACAAGGCACATTGATACGGAAGCTTTGCTTTCTAGAATGGTATTTCTGGCTGTGTAAGTGAGGATAGATGGCATGTTCAAGGACTAAAGTGGGGGTAGGTTAATTAGTGTTGTCAGTGAAAACACTGGTGGCTGAACTGAAGTAACTTATGAGAACAAAGGGGAGAGGAGCCAGCAATGCTGAAGTGAGAAATTCACCGAGGTGTAGTGTATTGGCAGTTTAAAATCAATCATGGTGGGAGTATCTATACCACAGAAATTGGCAAGCACAAAAATTGGCATTTTTATCAACTGGAGAGCCTTTGGTTGAAGATTTATCAGCATATGACTGAGAATATATTTGAAATAGACATAAATTTATATTCTATATTTCTTCAGTTTGTGAACTAAATCTTACATTAGTAGCATTGAGATTGGACCGCCTATTAAATTATTTTCAATCTTGAAGTCCTTTACCAAAACCATTCCTTCTTTCCATTTTCCATAGAGGGAGAGAGAAAAAATTGGGTTTAGGGGTTATCATATGACTAGAAAAAGCATTGAAGAGCCTTTGGCAGGTCTCCAGAGTTTCAGGTAGCTTCTCTCTGGGTTATTAATTGTGTTTATATTGATCAGAGAGAAATTTATAGTTGAATTTGTATACTGAATTTTGGATTTTAAAATATGTATAAAAAATACATACTAAGAAAGGAGTTATATTTAAATCTTTGCCTGAAATAATTGTCCCTGTAATAGAAAATGAAGATTAATACCATAATACGCATCAATTTTGGGGGGCATGTAAATTAAAATTATTGACATACATTTCTACAGAAAGCTACTCATCAATCAATATATTTCCACTGTGAGCCTGGTCCTATTGTTAGTAACAGAAATAATCGCTTTCAGTAGCTATCTCTGATCATGAGTGCATTTATGACAGATTAGCTGATATGATTCATTTAAAGTATGTACATTATATAAATAGTCACAGACATGAGACTTTGATGCCAAAAGTAACTTGTAAAATGCATAAAGGCCTTTTTCTTTCATTTTCCACATCAGATATGCTTAATTTCTGCACTTCCCTCCCTTTCCCTCCCTCCCTCCTTCCTTCCTTCCTTTCTTCCTTCCTTCCTTCCTTCCTTCCTTCCTTCCTTCCTTCCTTTCTTCCTTACTTCCTTCCTTTCTTCCTTCCCTCCTTCCCTCCTCTCCTGTCCCCTCCTCTCCTCTCCTCCTCCTCCTCTCTCCCCCACCACCCCAACACAGGGTCAAGCCCTGGGCAGGGTACAGTAGTCATCATAGCTCACCTCAAGCTCCTGAACTCAAGGAATCCTCCTGTCTCAGCCTTCTGAGTAGCTGAGACTACAGGCATGTGCCACCACATCTGGCTAATCTTATTTTTTGTAGAGATGG
>CAUYQV010137564.1:0-49842 GCA_963574575.1 Galagoides demidoff
ACATGAAAGTTTTAATTTGGAAGAAGTCTTCAGCTGCATTTTCTCTTATTGCCCATGCTTTTCATATCATATTCAAGAAATCATCTGCCTCACTAACCCCCACACATGGCTGGGCCCCCCCCCGGAGGGGGGGGCGGGGGGGGTGGGGGGGGCAGTGGGGCCGCGACGCCGCCGCCGCCCCCCGCGGGGCCGCCCCCCCCCGCCCCCCCCCCCCCACGCCCCCCGCACCCCCGCCCCCCGCCCCACCCCCCGGCCTTTGTTTGGGTGCAGCCATCATTGTTGTGGGGCGGGCCCAGGCTGGGGATTCGAACCCGCCACCTTAGGTGTATGTGGCTGGCGCCTTAGCCGATTGAGCCACAGGCGCATGAAGGATTCGCTTCTTAAAAATTCCTAGTCTAAGTGGAAGTCTTCTTCTTTTAAGAATATGTTTTACAATGCAAGGCATTAAAATCTAAAAGCACTACATATTTTTATGGGGATTGCAAGATATATAATTTATCAGAATTTCCATGATTGTAAACCCCAAGCAAAAATCTTGTATTTTGTTCTTAATTTAAAAAATCGCATCAACCATTTTCAAGAAAAAAAGCATCTTTCTAGTTTCTCTATGTCACATATTATAATGTGTACCTTGTAAAGAAGTAATAAAAATTATAGTTATCCTATGGAGGAAAATAAGTTTTGTAGACGGGTTAAAGAGAGTTAATTAAGAGAAATGTTTTGTTATATTTTGTGATTTCTTTCTTCTTCTAAATAAATATTGATTTTTCCCTAATTTTGTATTCTTTCATTTAACAAAGACTCTCTCCAAAACCTAGTTTACTATTGAAGATGCTATTAGTGTCTTCAATCCTTTTCAAGATTTTATTCCCACTATTGGTCGATTGAGCTCCTGGTTCATATGGTAAGTAATGCCAGTTTTCTTAAAAGAAATATTTACATTTATGTTAAAATTGTATATTATATATCACTGTATATCTCAGAAATTTTTCCAAAGTACAAGGTGCTTTGGAAAAAAACTGATTATAACGATATGTCATATGAGTTTTCATAAGGAGAAAGTCATCAGGAGCAGTCAGCTTTACTAACACTTTGGTCTCAGGCTTTCTGTCTTCAGAACTATCAGAAAATAAATTTCTGCTGTTTAAGCCACCTAGTCCATGGTACTTTGAAAGACAACACTGGCAAAGTGATGTACTAAGGCAGAAGGGCAGATTCTGAGGGACAACTTGGTGTGTCTGTAACATTAGATGATCTACAAATTGATTATTACACCACCCATGAATTTAGGTGGGATCCATGAACAAATTGTTGAAAGTCCTTTAAAACTAGAAGCCTCCTGATTGATTCCACTGCTCTCATCCGTCAGTGATCTTTTAAAAACAAGATTAAATCAATGTTTCTTAACCTTTTTTATTTCACGGCACACTCGAACCTATAGTCAAACTTCCACGACACACCTAAATTATGTTAATCAAAAAAAAAAACAAGTTAAAAAAAAACCAGAATATATATGCTGTGCTTTGAACTGCTTTTGAAAATAATCTAATTAATTATCTCTATAAAGGTTTGCAGCACACCTAAGATCCTTTCCGGGCACAATAAATTTAATCACCGAATTAGATTATTTCACCCTTTTATGTGAAACTTCAAGAATGACTTCTGGACTTCCCATTTGATGAGCACAAAAATGATTGCCTTACTGAGTCTCACAAGGACCCACATGCTTGGGTCCTCCACCAGCTCCAGCCTTGATTTCTGCGAAGCTGCCCCTCACTCATTTTGTCCCAGACACACACTCTGGTCTTCCCAGCACGTCCCACCTCAGGACCTTTCCACTTGCTGATTTCCTTCTAGTAATGTTCTTCTGCTGTTTTCCACATAAATCACTTTTTTATGTAGTTTGAGTGTCTGCTTAAAAGCAATGTTCTCAGAGAGGCCTCTGCTGACTATACTCTCTGAAACTGCAACCCTTCCCCAAGTCTTATCATTACTGACACATCTCTTGCAGGTTTCTCTGTATATAGTTTACTCTGCCTTCTGGAACCCACCCTACATTCATAGAGTTTAATGTGCACACTGCTTTATACCCTGCATCTAGAACAGCTGAGATAAACCTCTATCAACTGGCCTGTTGATATTTTCAGACAGCTACACAAGAATATTTTTTTTCTGGCACAGAAAAGCCTGAAATTTGAGCCAAAGAATTCTGAAGCAAAAGAGGAAAAACATGAAGGCTATACAGAAAGGAGTCAAAGGAGTGTGGGGATGATCAGGAGAGGAACTGACTCTTAGTACTTCCAAATATTAAAGTAGCTTTTCAAACCCTTTTGTCCACCCTGTAAGTCAAAACCATTAGAAGGGTGGAAACCATTTAATCTATTTTATATACAGGATGTGCTCAGTCTATGTTTGTAGAATCAATATATATAGCACCTCATTTCTTTCTAATGTCTCTGCAACTTCAAGATTAAAGTGTACCGTGGATTATAATCTAAAGGTCTCTGCTTGCATATTTTTTTCCCCATTGGTCTGCAAAAGTCTTCTTTCGTTTCTTGATCTTTCTGTTTTCCTGGCTTCACCTTAATTTAACCACTATGAAATCTGTCTTTATTCCAAGTTCGCTTTTCCTCTTTTGGTTCCTCCCTTTGGATTGTTCTTTTCTGTTTCAGGTCATTTATTTTTCCAAGTTAGAGCCCTGATTTATGAACACAGCTTGACTCTCGGCTTCCAAATCTCAGTCCCATGTATTAAATTGTGTGCATATTTATAAGGGCAAGCTTGTGGCCACGTCAATCTGATCTTTTAACACATCAACTTTCTATACTCTCTGCTGTGGTCTCGAGGATCAACACAGTTCTAGGAAGTTAGGTTCTAAACCTTGGAAGCTTCTTGACCTTGGTCTTGTTAGCATTTGATGTACTGATTATTTTGCATCAAGTCCTGTGTGTTTGGGGATTAGAGATTTGTGACCCTAGTATAAATTTTTGCTACTTTTTAAAATATATGGCAAATGATTGTCACCCTCTCAAAATGTCTACAAAAAGTTTTCAGAGCATATTAAAATGTACCAGCTAAATCATGTACTGACCTATCCTGATAGCTTATTCTCTCAGCACTAAAAGTTACTGCTAATTTCTTTGGGAAGTGAAGTTCTTGGAATAATCCCCTCTCAGTCATTGAAAAATATTATCCTGGCAAAGACTATGGAATTGTCCTGACATCTCTAACCCTACCTAGGAATTCAGCCAATGTCAGTATCAAAAAAAATATCATAGCTTTGTTAGGAGACCTGTAGCCAATTCAATAAACCACTCCTCATAGGTTGGGCATTTTGGCTAAAGCCTGTAATCCCAGTATTCTGGGAGGACGAGGTGGGAAGATTGCTGGAGCACAGGAGTTTGAAATCAGCCTGAGCAAGAGGGAGACCCCTATCTCTATAAAATACAGAAAAATTAGCTGCACTTGATGGCACATGTCTATAGCCCCAGCTACTCTGGAGGCTGAGGCAGGCGGATGACTTGAGTCCCGGAGTTGGAGGTTGCAGTGACCTGTGATGACACCACTGAAATCTGGCCAGGGAGACAAAGCAAGACACTGTCTCCAAAAACACTCTTCAAGTTCTTATTTATAGCTCCCTAATGCAATTCCTTTTTTTCCTCTCTTCACTTCTATCTTTTTTCCAATGCATCTTCTGGATTTTTTATTACCAATCTTGTATTCCTTACATAAACCCTACTTACATAAAACCCTGCTGCATTTTGCTTTGAAATCATAATGAATTTGACTTGTTATTATTTCATTTGTATGCTTTTTACAACTATTAATAAATGAGGCTGGGCTATAAATATGTTTTAATACCATGCTTACTTAATTTTGTAAAATAACTTTTGAGGCTTTTCATCTTTTCTGATAATCTGGAAATGTTAACATAAGAATTATCTGTTTCTTAAAGGGTTGGGTGAATCTACTCATAAAACTGTATGAGCATAGAGCTTTTATATATATATTCGAATACTGTATTTTTTTAGCTTACTTTTTGGTAGTTGATTGAGTTTAATTTGTTGCCAATTTTGTCCAGTGCCTCTTATTTCCAATAAACGCATTGAAAGCTATTAACTTTTCTCTGAGTATCTCTGACTACCATCTGTAGTCCCTCAACATTCATCCTTTTGTTTCCATCTGCCTCCCAGACCTCTGCCCTTCAACACAAATTCTACAGTCAAATGTTCCCAGAAAAAAAAAAAAAAGAGCCATTGAGTGGGAAAGTATTTTATTCTAAATGGGTCTTCTGTGTTCAGCATATATTAATAATTCGATTTTTAACTTTTTTAAAAAATTATCTCATTTGAGTTACTATTCATTTCAGAATTTTACTCATTCATATTTGTTGTAGTCCTAATGTTGTATTTTTAATCTGCCTTCTTGTATTTCATGTTTTATACCATCCTTTATATTCAATTTATTTTGCCTCGCCCTTCTGATCCTTTTTTGTCTCCTTCTTTTCTTCCCTAACATTTGCCAAATAAAGCACCTTTTATATGCTACTTTTCCATTTTTAGTGGTTTAGAAGTTTTAAATGATGTTCCAATTTCTTTCATTGTATATCTTAAGTTCATAAGTGACAAGGTTGGGCGCAGTGGCTCATACCTATGGCTCACTCCCTAACACTTGGGAAGCCAAGATGAGTGGACAGCTTCCGCTCAGGAGTTTGAGACCAGCCTGAGCCAAAGCAAGACCCCATCTTTACTAAAAACAGGAAAACTTGCTGGGCATTGAGGCAGGTGCCTACAGTACCAACTACATGGGAGGCTGAGGCAAGAGGATCACTTCAGCCCAAGAATTTGAGGTTGCCGTGAGCAATGAGGATACCACAGCACTCTACCCAGGACAACAGAATGATACTCTGTCTTGAAAATAAATAAATAAATAAACAAATGTTCTTAAGATATAAATACAAACTTTGTTTTCAGTGAATATGGAGACATGATTAATATCTATTAACATTTTTCAATTTCCTGAAAAAGAAATATCATTAACATGACTTTAATGTAGCATCTTCTTCCATCTCTTATGTATTTCTTTAAATTAGTTTGGTCCTTTTCCTCCAAAATATTGAGGGAGTACAAGTTTTTGTTACATGTATAGACTCCATAATGCTGAAGTCAGGGCTTTAAAAGTGCCCAAGAGGTAAATTTTTACCCCTCACTCTTCTTTCACCCTCTCCTCTTCTTGGTTTCTGATGTCCTTTAAGAAATTAGTAGACTTTATTTTTCAGAGGATTTTCAGGTGTACAGAAAATTTTTTTCTTTTATACCAACTAACCATTCCCATTCGTTTCAATGAATCATCTTATAATTGTTTATAGTTATATTTATTTGTTTATTTTATATAGTGCTCCTATTTTTAGAAATTCTACTTGTAATGAACTACACTGAAATGTATGACCAAATTGTTTATAATTTCTTAGGCTTAACAATACAATCAATTGATTTTTTTTTAATTCATAGACTTTAATAATGTGGTCCCCAACCCCCAGGCTGCAGACCAGTGCCATGTCCATGGCCTATTAGGAACCCGTTCACACAGCGAGAGACGAGGGAGCAGAGAGATGCGGGAGCAGAGAGATGCTTCATCTGTATTTGCAGCTGCTCCCTATCACGTGCACCATCGCCTGAGCTCTGCCTCCTATCAGGTAAGTGGTAGAGTTAGATTCTCATAGGAACACAAATGCTACTGTTAACTGGATATACTAGAGATCCTGGTTGCATGCTCTTTAGGCAAATCTAGGGCCTGATGATCTGAGATGAAGATGTCATGCATTTGAATTAACCTGAAACCTTTTCCCCAACCCCTGGTCCATGGAAAAAAATTGTCTCCCTTGAAACCAATCCCTGATGTAGAAAATGGTGGGGACTGATGCTTTAGCACACACCATGTCTTCTTTCTTGGATTAATTCTGAAGTAGTTTTAAATTCATGAAACTCAGGAAATATAGCTTAAATGTTTTTTTCCTGAAAATGCATATACTTAATCTTTGGCTTTTTGTGGTCAACAAAATGTTTATGTTTCCCAAATATTTAAAGAACAATTAGCTGGATATATTGCCCTAATTTCAAATCTTCTTTTTTTTTTGTTCAAGACATTGAGGCTGTTGGTACATGTCTCCTAGTAAGTATTGTAAAGGTTAACAAGGACTATATCAGTCTGATCTTCAATTATTTGTTTTGTCTCTTTTACTGTGGAAACCTTAAAACTTTATATCCTTGTAATTCAGACATTTTATCAGGATGTATTTGAAAGTGCATGCCTTTCCTTACTCCGGTGGAGACTTTTTCATTTGAATACTTGGACCTTTCTTCAGCTCAGGATTTTTCTTCCAGTAGTTAGTATCTCTTTGTTTTATTCTTTCTTCTTTCTTGTCATCCTTTTAGATGTATAAATTTTATAATACTATCCACCATAGTGATATTCAACAATGAGGTATGTAACACTTTTTCTAGGATGAGTTTCTGAATTTAATTGTCCTACCTCACAGCATTGATCTGGTCGCTTTGCACATTTTTAAATTAGTTATTACACTGGTCATCTTATGGTGAACTTTTCTGCAGACGCCACTTTATTCTCATTTGAATCCTTCAATTATTCCCCTGTGCTTACTTCCAGTTTTCTGGCTTTCATTTTTTTTTTTTAATCAATCGGAGCCCTAAACTTTCTTTAATTGGCTGCTTCAAACTTTCACTTTTTAAGCACTGTTATGAATTTTAAAAATCCAGAATAGTAGACTTTCTCTCTCTTCTGTTATTTCAAGAAATGTTGGAACACAAAGAAAGTAGATGTATATATTTGCCCACTATCTTGAATCAGAAAACTCAGGTTGTATATACCCGGTTATAACTCATAATCCTACACTCCACTACCCACGCACACATTCAAAGCCAGTTACCAGCTCTTCTGAGTTTTTATTCATAATATTTTTGCTTTTCTTTCTACATTCAGGGCCACAAACTTAGCCAAAGTCTGCATACATAAGAATTTTAGGAGTTTAGACAATTCAGAGCAATACCTAGGGCCATAATGCACTGTTGCCCTTCCTCCATTTTAAAAAGAAAATTAAAGGCCGGGTGCAGAGGCTCACACCTGTAATCCTAGCACCCTGTGGGTCAAGAAGTAGGGCTCAGGCCCCATATGCCAAGGGTGGCAGGTTCAAACCCAGTCCCAGACAAAAAAAGAAAGAAAGAAAGAAAGAAAACTCTAATCCTAGCACCCTGCAGGCCAAGGCATATGAATAGCTTGAGTTCATGAGTTTGAGACCAGCCTGAGTGAGACTCCATCTCTTCTAAAAATGAAAAACTGAGGCAAGAGGATCACTTGAGCCCAAGAGTTTTAGGTTGCTGTGAGCTACGACACCATAGCACTCTACCAAGGATGACAAAATGAGACCCTGTCTTAAAAAAAAATTAAAAATTATATTTTATGATTGGTATAAAGATGAATACAATCCAGGCTGTATTCATTATTATTATAGACATTTCTCCTTCTGACTTAAAATAAATTAAAAGATTTTGGTGGGCTCTACATACTGAGCTTACTGTACCTGTGGATACATTGGCCCTGATAATATTACTAGCTTCATCTTCACAAAATGTTCTTTTTCTTCATGTTGGCTTGTGTGTGTGAGAGAGAGAGAAAGAGAGAAAGAGAGAGAGTGAGTTAAAATCATCAACTACCCAATATATAATGGGTAAAGCTGAAATTTCTTTAATTTAATTTCCAGGCAATAATCAAAACCCACCTTTTCTAAAATTCCTTTTCTAGCCAAACACCTCCTGGATCCCCTGCCCAGATAGCTTCCTTCTTCCTGAACAAGACCAGCAGTTCATCACCTCTGACTCCTTGGATCTAACCCCCACCCCCACCCCAGCTTCTGCCTTTACTTATTTTATGACACCAAAGTCAGTATCTGTGTTCACACTGTCTTGTAAAAGTCATGTAACTTTGACAGACCTCTGTTTTCTCAACTATAATAGAGAGGAAAATAGTTCCTACTGAAAGGCTATGGAAGGACCGACTCAGCAGCAAGAACAAGCAGCACCTGTGCCCCTTCCTCATCTAAGTACTTTGTATCTCATATGTGTGAAGAGCTGAACACAGTGCAGTGCACCAGGGACTACTCAATTAAAAAGTTCTATTATTTTCCGATAATATTCCAAAACTTTCTATACAACATCAGTTATGTCGATTGCTTTCTCTTCTGACTCCTATAACACATATTATGCACATACATTCTTTATTTGATAGTTATCACATACTACTTAAAAACAGAGATATTACTTCATAAATCATCTTTATACCCCTTGTACAATTTGCCACAGAGCCTTGCAAATTGTAGAATTCATTATACATTTATTGATTGCTTGCTTAATTGTACGATTTCATCATGTTCAACAGCCAAAAGTCCGTTCAGTTGACCCATATTGGGGGAAGGTAGGGAGGTCAGCAGAAAGGCCGGCAACAGCACACCCTTCACAAAGAACCACCTTCAAGATCCCATTCACTATTAGCTACTATCAGCAACTCTTGAGCCTCTATAGTAACATGGAACTAAATATGCAATTGTGCATTTCCTCACATGTGGCTAACAGAAAACATTTTTCCACCATGCCACTTGAGAAGCTGGCAGACTACTGGCTGATTTATTGGTACAATATTCCCCTCAAATGGTATAATTTACCACCAAAATAATTCCCTTAATCAGGAGGCACAGCAGTCGACACACCACCATTAGTCATCTCTATCTTTAAAGGCTTATTTATTTTGATTTACTGCCTTTGGGGTAATTACAAATCCTCAGAGAGGTTGACATACACTAATTTTTCTGAATGAATTAGTAATTTATTATCTCCTGTACACTTGAAGAAGAACACTGAGAACTGGAGTGGGGGTAGATCAGAGGGAGAAGGGCCTGTTAAGAAGGGGAAAGAGCTTTGTAAAAGACAGAGTTTAGCAAGAAGACAAAACTTGCCTCCCTCACCATCTGATCTTGCTCAGGGATCACATCCCTCTTAGAGTAGAATGTAATCTAGCACTTCCGAAACACAGAGCGGAAGTTCCAAAAGTTCAAAATGAATGAATATAACTTTAAACTTTTTACTTTAGGTTAAAAAATTGTTAAGTGGCTACCACAGGTTGAAAATGTAGAATATTCAGATGACTTTCTCTGAATTCCTTTCACTCCTAACTATAAAATTTTAATGAAAGCTATCATATTTTCACTAGATAGATATATAAAAGTATCTATCTAGGGGCAGCACCTGTGGCTCAAAGGAGTAGGGCACTGGCCCCATATACCAGAGATGGTGGGTTCAAACTTAGCCCTGGCCAAAAACAAAACAAAACAAAACAAACAAAAAAACCTGCAAAATAAATAAATTAATTAATTAATTAAAAAATCATTATCAAAAAAATATATCTAGATATAGATAGATAAAAATTATTATTGACTGTTCTTTACAAAATTTCCACATCCATTTCTAAAGCAGTGGACTGTATATTTTGGTAATACTGTCTATTTGCTTCTACTATCTGAACAGCCACATATCTTGTCTCTACTCTCCTGTGTTCAAATGACCTCCAACAAAAAGTCTACCCCCACCAGGTTTGTGTGTAGATACAATGAAACAAGCTCAGAAACTTCCACCAATGAGGGGTGTTATGTGAAGGAGATTTTATGTTGCAGTGACTACACATAAGGCATGAGAGTCCCACAGGTTTGGGTAGAATTGTGGTCCCACGTGTTGTGCCCTTGCATAAATCTCACAACAACATGGAACCTCAATTACTTTATCCATCAAATACACACACTAAAAAATAACTTGGAGTATCCTAAGAAGAATAAATGGAATCACATCTGTGGACCCCTGGGACAGTCTGGAGTGGTCTCCCCATCCATAGTGGTAATTATGTCAGTAGCAGCTTCCTCTAAGTTCCTTCCAGACTCTGCGGGGAATGTGAAGGTGTGAATAAGTCTTACTGCTCAGGGAACACCCAGAATAGCAGGGGAGAGCAGAAGGGCATGTGGATGACTAGACAATTCAGTGTGTGATAATCACCACAGAAGAAAATTGCAGGAAAATGGTTCTGGCTATCATGGTCAGAAATGGTTCGATGGAGTTATTCACAACCAAGCTGGAACTCAACAGAGTTCTATTGTCTTATAGATTTTAGATTTTCTAGATGGACACAAGAGGCAGCCACAGCTTCCAGGGATATTCAGGAATATCTCAGTAGATATGGAGCTTCCAGAACTTTCCAGATATTTCCAAATCTATGCCAGTATGTGGTGGTAATGGACAGCTCCCATGTCACAGGCAGCATTGAGACACCTTGGTGGATGGCAATCACTTTCCAATGTGTGGCGATGGGTTTGTTGCTGGTTAACAAAGTTAAGTGAGTGATTGTCTTCTTCTGTTGCCACTAGGGAGCAGATGGTACATAGATCATCATGAAAGTTTTGAGAGAGACTGTGTTATGGCCCATTATTTCACACACAAGAGATACACTCAACGGCATCCTTTCTGATTCCCTTGTTCTCATCAGTGTTGCTGGGAGAGCTTTGTTTCTACCCACATGTATTTTACATTTCTTGATTTTGGGTATCTCAAAATTTTTGTAATGATCCATGTTTTGGCCATGTTACCAGGTTCCTTCTTATCACTCTTTTTACCCCTACACTCTTTGTACCCCTGCCCTTGGTACATAGGCAGAGTGTCACTGGCTGCCACCCTGGCTGCTGTGTGGAGGACAGCTACAGCAGTCTCAGAACTCACTGCTAAGAATTGAATTCCAAATAGAACCTTTAACAGCTCATGTCAAAAATATTAGTTTCAAAGTCAGGTCTGATGGCCCAGAGAAGCAGCACAGAAAGGATTTCTATCTTGCTCTGTAGGATTTGTCCTGGAAAGAGTAGATGTTTCTAACAGAGCAGTGAAGGAATAATAGGAAAGTGAAGTGCCCAGGAGGCTCAGTGGAAGTCTGTGCCACAGAATCCTGGACATCCCAGAACAGAAATAACACAAAAATGTTCCTAAAGCCCACGGAGAACTGTGGGAGTGTCGACAGAGCTTGTGGTATCTAATGAAGCAAAGTGTATAGCTGTGTGACTGCAAAAGGGAAGAGTGCCAATGGCAGATAAGAGCAAATAGTATCACTCAGTTAGGATTTAATATGCAAAGAGCATTTGGTGTGGCTGCTATTAACATTCCTATTTAACAGATGAGAAAATGGAAGCACCCAAAAAATAAAAGTCAAGGTTAAGTAACCAGCCTATGATAGATAAGTATAATAGTGTTAACATAAGGTTAACATCAGACCCAAGGGTCTGTCTGGCTCTGGAGCCTGCCCCCACTGAAGTGAGAACAGTGCCTCAAGGAAGAAGGGTTGCATTTGACATCAAGGAGAAGAGGGAAGGAAAAGACTCCTGGATTGGCTATATTTGCTTAAAAGAAGAGTATACATTTTAAACTGGACATGGCTAATATTCCTTCGCAGGACAAGACTTGAACTCAGGAGGTCGGTAATAGACAAGAGTTACATGTTTTGGGGAAACCTATTTCTTAACTATGAGCATTCACAGTGGTTACACCTATGATAATATTATTTCCCCAATTTTATATCATACATTGTCTTACTAGGCATGACTCCTGGGTTTTTTATTTGTTTGCTTGTTTGTTTTTAGCGGGAGCTTTAGAGTTTATAATATACAGGGTGACCATAAAGTTGATGTTGCACAAATTTTATAACCACCCTGTATATTTAACATATCATGGTCTCCATTCAAGTAATCATACCGTTTTATAAATTGTATCATACAAGAATTTTACGACAGCATACTTTCATTTTACTTCTCCCTGTGTTTTAACCCCCACAATAGTTTTATACTTCTTTTGCTCTAAACAATCAAATAGTTGTTAAAGGGATTTTAGACATTTTAAATGTATTTTATTTGTACCCACATATAAATCATTTTTTCTTACTTTTCGATCCTCATGTAAATGCAGTTTTCCATTTCATATCATTTTCTTTCTACCTGAAGAACTTCCTTTGATATTTATATTTGGTATTAGTTATTTCACTGTTTCTATATCTAAGAAGGTCATTTTGACTTCTGTTCTCAGATATAGTTTTTGCTGGGTGTAGGATTTTATGTTGACAGAATTTCTTTTTTCTTTCAGTACTTTAAAGATATTTCTCTACTATCTTCTGGCTCACATTATTTTCAACAAGAAATATAATGTCTTTCCTGTCCCTTTTTCCCTCCCTCTAGCTGCTTTAAAGATTTTTTTTAAATTTATGTTTTTAAACCATTTGAGTATGGTATACCTTCTTATTTCTTTCCTTCTTATTTCTTCTTCTTTGTGTCCAATATGCTTCTTAGATCTACTGGTTAATAGTTTTCATCAAAATTGGACAATTTTAGCCATGATTCTTTAAATATTTGTCATGTTCCTCATTCTTTTTCCTTTCTTTAAGGGACTCCAATTTTACATATATTAGGCTGCTTGGATTTGTCCACAATGCTCTGTCCATTTGTTTATCTTCTATTTAATTTTGTTTTTTTTTTTTGTTTTTTTTTTGGAAGACAGAGTCTCACTTCGTCACTCTCTGTTGAGTTCCATAACAAGGCAGATCCTCCTGCTTCTGCCTTCCAAGTAGGTGGGACTACAGGCACACAACATGATACCCAGATAATTCTATTTTTTGTAGAGATGGGGTCTTGCTATGTTTCCAGGATGGTTTTGAATTCCTGACCTAAAGTGATTCTCCCAGCTTAGCCTCCCAAAGTAGAATACATATACCAAAACTGTATCATGTCAACATGACCTTACAGAAATCATCTAGTCCTGGCTCGGCACCTGTGGCTCAAGTGGCTAAGGCACCAGTCATGTACACCCAAGGTGGTGGGTTCGAATCCAGCCCAGGCCCGCCAAACAACAATGATGGCTGCAACCAAAAAATAGCCAGGCATTGTGGCGGGTGCCTATGGTCCCAGCTACTTGGGAGGTAGAGGTAGGAGACTTGCTTGAGCCCAGGAGTTGGAGGTTGCTGTGAGCTGAGATGCCACAGCACTCTACGCAGGGGGATAGCTTGAGGCTCCTGTCTCAAAAAAAAAAAAAAAAAGAAATCATCTAGTCCTGCTTTCTCTTCAGGGATATGAAAGGATTGTGGCTGGGAGAGAAACTAGACATATTGCCAGAGGTTGCACAATTGTTAGGGGAAATAGAGCTAGATGTGAGACCTCCCAAGTCCAGTCAAGTGTGCTTTTATTTGTATTCTTCTGAGGCTAAGATGGTCCAACAATTTGAACAAAGGCATGTGCAGTAAGTTATCTTAATTCTAGTAAGAAAAAAAGAGAAAGGAAGCAAGAGCAATTCCCTTGAAAATCTAACCTCCCATCTACGAAGAGCAGATGCGAGCAGAACGACTCAGATATCATGAGTGGAGAGTGAAAGAATATATTGTGAATGTTTGGTTTTATGTGTAACCAACAAGGCTTTTTTTCTTTCTTTCTTTTTTTTTTTTTTTTAAGACAGAGTCTCACTTTGTCACCCTTGGTAAAGTGCCATAGCATCATAGCTCACGGCTACCTCAAACTCTTGGGCTCAAGCAATCCTCTTGCCTTAGCATCCCAAGCAGCTGAGACTATAGGCTTCCTCCCCAACACTCAGCTATTTTTTTACAGGGTCTTGTTCTTGCTCAGGCTGGTCTCAAACTTGTGAGCTCAAGCAATCCACCAACCTGGGCCTCTCAGAGTGCTAGGATTACAGGTGTGAGCCACCACATCTGGCTAATTTTGGATACTTTTAATTGTTATATCTTCATCCACTAATCTTTTCTTATGTATAATTTGCTGCTAATCCCATAAAGTATATTTTTATTCTGAGATGTCTTTAGAACTTTGGTCTTTATATCTTCCACATATCTAAGTTAATGTGTTTGATCTTTCTTCTAGTTTCTCAAACTTACGGAACATTCTATAATTATATTAGATAGTTATAATAATAGTTAGAATATCATTGTCTAATGGAAATATTATCTGTGTCATTTCTGCATCTGTTTCTACTGATTTATTTTTCTCCACATCACAAATTATTTCCACTTATTTGAATAATTCATAATTTTTTATTGAATTTCAGACCTAATAAATTTTACCTTGTAGAGTCCTAAATATCTCTAAGAATTTTATCTTGATCTGGGATCTAGCTAAATTATTTGCAAATAAGTTCTAGTGTTTTATAGCACTGTAGGATGACTGCAGTTAAAAATAACATATTGCATATTTTAAGTAGGTAGAAGAGAGAATTTTGAACACTACCAACACAAAGAAATGATAAACGTCTGAGGTGACAGATAAGCTAATTACCCTGATTTGATCATTACACATTGTATACATGTTTTGAAATACCACTCTGTACCCATAAATATATTTAAGTACTACATGTCAATCTAAAGTCAAATAAGAAATTAAAAACACAGAAGGAAAAAAATTTTTTAAGTAGTTCGAACATTCTGGGTCTTATTTAAAGCTTTGTCAGGCAGGATAAGATGAGTCTTAAGTCTAGGGCTGATTTTTTCCGACTTATCAAGGCAATGCTCTTCCTGTTTCCTTGATGACCTGTGAATTATGAGGCTTCCACACTGACTGGTGAGAACACAAGCTTTTTGTGGCCTTTGTGAGCTCCATGGATTGTCACCTCTGCTCCTTTTGGGTGGTATTACACATAAATGGAGTAGTTTCCATCCCACATGTGCTGACCAGTACTGAGCAGAAGACTGGAGGGTAACACTGCAGTTTTCTTCTTTCTGGGACTCTGTCCTGAAAATTTTAACCAATTTGCCTTCCCCAGACTCCTCCCTCTGTCTCTTCAACTCCAGGAGAGCTCAAGCTGTGTTTCTTCTCTCTGTACAGCAACATAAAAACTTTTTAGGCTGTAATTTGGGGCAATCATAAGCTCACCTGCTGCTTAGACCTTATCTCAGAGGTCATGTCTTACACTGTTTGGTGTTCAGGGTCTAAAAACTGATGTTTTATACTTTTTGTTGGATTTTTAGCAGTTTCAAGTGGAGAATAAAATCAATTCCTTATGTTCCACCTTAGCTGAAAGCAAAAGTTCTCCCCAGCAATGCCGCTTCTTCTGGGCACGGTTATTGCACCTGTAACCCCAGCACTCTTTGGAGGCTGAGGGGGGAGGACAACTTGAGATCAGGAGTTCAAGACCACCCTCAGCAAAGCAAGAGCTCATTTCTATTAAAAATAGAAAAATTAGCCAGGTTTGGTGGCACACCTGTAGTCTCAGCTACTTGAGAGGCTGAGGCATGAGGATTGCTTGAGCCCAGGAGTTTGAGGTTCTGTGAGCTAGACTAAGGCGGCGGCATCCTAGGATTCTGTCAAAAAAAAAAAAAAGCCACTTTTAGGTATTTTTAGTCTAATATGTTTAGAAAGGAAATTACTGTAAATAATTTATTCTTAGCCTTGACTCTGCCCTTGACTATATATTGCACAAATGAGCTATTTATAGCATATGTGAAGAGGCAAAGAAATAAAAGTTATAAAACTGCTAGAATCAACAGTTGTTTTGTTATCCCTTTTGGTGTCATGCATCTAATTATCTATTTTAATGCCATCAAGGCCTAACTTCCAACTATACGTTATAATATTTACCCTGAGTTTAGTGACTTAACTGACATATGATATTTAGTTATAAAAAATCATTTAGCCATCTCACGACATCTCTCTATGAAAGGATTTCATAGAAACTTTTTATTACTGAATGTGAAAATTATGAGCCTAATTTGATAGCATGTACATTCTCTGATGAACTACTAATAGAGCTTGACACACATCCCCTTTTATTACATTGAGTGTCAATTCCTAAACAGTAGGAGTTGACAACAAAATCAAAAATGGTTTCTATGCACTTATTTCAATCTTTATCCAAGTGAAAATAAACTCCTCTCTAAGAGACAGTAATTTCTGCAAAGAGTTCAGAGAATTTTAGTAGCCAAAGGGCTTGTCAGTTATTCTTTTATATACTCCTGGGGATTTAATTGATTAAATGGATTTAATTGAAGCAGAATAGCTTTTCATTCCAATGAATTCTATTCTACTAAACTATAATTATTAATTTTCCTTCACTCCTTTAAGCTACTGTATATGTGTACCAGTTTTAATGGTGTTATGAAAAAATAATTCTCTTCTTTATATCATTTTAAAATTTGTTCCATTATTGAATATAATTTTACTATGTACTAATGTTAACTTTTTAATAAAAGTCAAGGAAGGTTGCTTCAAATATTTAGAAGGAAAATTTAATAAGAATAAACACAAATGTTCATGGAGTATTTACTATATGACAGGTGTATTATTAGATGGTGTAAACTCTTTTTCTAAATATTTACTTTGCAAAACTAACTACAATTAAATTTATAAACCTGTTATGTATAAAACCCAATACCTAAAAATTGCTGTACATAATGCATCTAGTTTTTCTCATTTCCCTATGTTTTATGTTGAGTACTGACACAAGAGTGTTTATAATATACCAGTCACATAGTAAATACTCAGTGAATGTGTTTATTGTTATTACATTTTCCTTCTAAATATTTGAAGCTATCTTCCTTGAATTTTATTAAAAAGTTAATTTTAGTATGTAGTAAAATTATATTCAATAATGGAACAGATTTTAAAATTTTATAAAAAAAGAAGATTATTTTCTCATAACCATTAAAACTGGTACAGGGTCCACTAGTTACTAACTTACCCATATTTTATGTCAGAATAGAGTTACTAATGAGATATAGACATAGAAACTTATCTATATGTAATGAGTTGTCCAATGCAGTGGCTATTTATTAAAGCAATTAAGCAATTCCTTAATGAATGTCAGTGCTTGAGTTTGACCTTGACCTTTGACAGCTGTCTCTGTGCCCTTAACCAGAATAATAATAGCTAATCCTATTGCATATGTTGTGTTAGATGCTATTTTAACTGCTTTATATGCATTAACTCATTCATCTTGACAAGAATACTATAAGGTTAATGCAGTTATTATCCCCATTTTACAAATAAGAAAACCAAAGCCCCAAGAGGCAAATAAATAGACTGTCCCAAATCATGTGATTGATAAGTATCCCAATCCAGGCAGTCTCTCTCCTTAGTCCGTGCTCTCCACCACTGCACTCACCTGCCTCCCTGAGCACGCTCCTTCCTTCTTCCAATGGCTCATGCAACCTTCCATGAAATGGAATCTGTGTATCTTTATTTCTATCTAATTAATGAGGTTATAGGTATAACTTAAACGCAAAGGAGCATTTATAGTCAATGTGTCCAAGCCCGCCCCATAATAATAGAATTTTAAAACCTTAAATGATTGTTTAACTTTTTCATTTGTTTTCCCAAGGTTAAATATGTATTTCAGATTGTTGTCAAAGCAGGGCATTTGGCAGAGTGCAGAGTTCTCTTGTGTAACAAATTTGAATGCTTTTTCTCAACAAATATTTGCAGAATTGAATTGAAAGCTGGACTCCTTTTTGAGATTAGATTAGTCCAAAGCACCATGGTTAGAAATGCTTTATAGATACTGGCCACCTTCACTGGCTTCTGCACATAGGAGTGGTCTTTCTAGAATGTTTCATAAATAGTGGAGTCACGTTGCTTGCTGTCGTGGTGATGCTCCCATGTAATTTTCTATCGAGTTAACCCAGAGTTTTGTTATAACTGTAAATCTCTACAGAGACGCTGCATGTTACTATGTTTAACAAATTAGAATCTATTAATTTTTTTGACAAAATAAAGATTAGTGCTGTACACTCAAGACAGACATGGTCTGAACTTCACTTAAGTATGGTAGGAAAAATGTTTCAGGAAGGCGGGACAAGAAAAGCCATTCAAACAGTCTGCAACTGAAATAACCTAAAAAAGAAATTGCTAGGAAAGCTTCATTCATCACAAAGAACTTATATAACAATGTCACATAAATAATCTGTGTTTAATTTCTTTTTTCTTTTGCTTATTGAGAAAATTAGAAAATGCCTTTACTTTTATTTCTATTAAAACTCAATCACTTTAGAGAGATTTTTTAAAAACCATTATAATTAGATTATTTTCTCCTATATTAATTAATATATATAGTTTTCAAATCTTTACCTAATGTACAGTATCCTAGCATGGATGCAATTACATACAGCCTAAATAGAAAAAATGTGGTTACATTAGTTTATTTTTATTTGAAGACTATCCAGAGGGTTATTTGGACACATATTTAAAAACTGAAATTAAAGAGAAGAGTCCTCAAAACTCAAACATTTTCAAGTCTTGTCTCTTCTTATATCCATCGTACCTTTATGATATATTGTTCATTTTGATAATAAATTTTCAGAAAAATTTTAAAGTTAGTGATCCATCCCTTAAAGCATATTATCCAGATTTTAGTAATTACAGATATTTTCATAAGATTGTATTATCCAAATATGTATAAAAATACTACCCTGACTTTTTAAAGCAAATTTTTTTAGAGATGACAGTTTAAAATTTGAGAAGGTAGTGCTTCAATTCTAAGGATCCTTGGACCAAAAAACTGCTTTAAAATTCTAAGAATAATTAAAATTTAATTATGTATACTTCCCCCCCAAAGATTTGCTTTCAATTTACTGGATTTTTCTTTTAAAGAAAGATAAATTATTTTGTGCTAAATTTGTAAAGGACTAAAGTTTTTCATCACAGTTTTTAATTTTAATTTAAATTTATTAAATATAATTGTTTACAATTTCTTTCAAAGCATATGATAAAAAACATATTAATCGGGCTGCACCTGTGGCTCAAAGGAGTAAGACACCAGCCCCATGTGCCAGAGGTGGTGGGTTCAAACCCAGCCCTGGCCAAAAACTGCAAAAACAAACAAACAAATAAAAAACATAACAATTGTGTGATAAAATATGATTTGGCAACTTACCAACACAGAAAAACTTCAAAGACAAGTCTTTTTCTTTTAACTCATTTAGAATGGTTATGAGCTCACAGAAGTGTTTATATGTTATTTTTCTTTTTTTCATTTTTTAAAAATTTCAGATTAATATGAGGCTACACACAATTGGTTTACAATGTTTGTCTTGTTAGGGAAGGTCCCTGTTGTGGTTGTGCCCCTCACCCGGGAGGTGCGCCATTTACCCCTACATTGTGCCAATTCAGCACCTAATTGAGGAGCCCACCAATCGTCTCCCCCCTTCTTCCCACCTCTCTCCCACCTTCCTCCTCCCCATCTTCTATATTAACCTAAATAGAATAAGAGGTATTTATTAATCAACTGTGATGGCATTGGGTTATTTTCTAAAATTTCCTGTGATAAATTACAATGCAGACATACTATTCTTAAATTTGGAAAACCTCCCCATCCCCATTTCTCAAAGTGCTTGATTATTTATCTTCTAAATGCAAATGATGGTGAGTTAAAAAAAAAAACAAAAGAAACCATTTTCTCAAATGGTTACTAACAACGACCTTTTGCTCAGTACAGCACATTTATAACAAAACAGGCACTGGGAAGAAATGCTTATTCATTTAATGGAACCAGGATTAATAACAACAACAATAAAATTACCAAGGAGAAAAAAACAAACGTCCTGCAGGTACGTAACTAATGAACTGAGGGAATGTATAACTTTTCCTTTAAGATGAGCTTATTGCTGGCTAACTTCTACCAATAAGCTATTGGGCAAATATAACTTTTGTTAGGTCAGTTTTAAAGATGTTTATTTAATTGATGACTAATAGTTTCACCAAGTTCATTTAATATACTATCATAAAACAAAAACTACTTGGAGAACTAGGAATGAAATATGCCCTGTATCGTTTTATGTTCTTTATCCATGAAATTTAAATGTAATAGGCACCTTACTCAAGGAAAAAAAAAACTTATTTAGTTCATTTAACAAGTCACTACATTGCTAATTGAACTCTCCATACAATCATTGATCCTTACACATTTAGAACTAAATTCATGATATCCAAATTTAATGACAACATAAATGAAATTCAAGAAAGCCCCAATTCTTTCAGTTTCTGAAAATTTTTGAATACATCTTTTTATTTTAAAGGTATAAAATGAAATTGTTTGAAAGAAAGGACATAGTTTTTCACTTTCAACTATTTTAATAATACAGATCTCAAATAATGCCAAAAACAGTACTTTAGCAAATATTTTTTTCTGATTTTTCTTCCCCAAATTTTGATATGTAAGATTGAATTTCAGCATAAGAGTGTCAGTAGAAAATATTTTCACAGAGGCAGACATTGAGATGCAGAAGATCGAGCCAAAACAATATGACCAAAGGGACGTACATTTCTCAGAAGAATATTTAACAACAATAAGGGTTTCCAGGGATGAATGTCCATCATATGTCAGGCATGCCTCCTCAGTATTTTAAATGGATTATCTATGGTATAAGTATCAGAACTACTTTATTTTATAGAGGAGGAAGCTAAAACACTGAGTATACTTGCCTATAGTGGTGGGGGGAAATCTGAACCCAGGCACTATCTTGTTCTTAACCATCACCCTATTAGTATTGTTCTTCTTTGAATATATATATATATATATATATATTTATTTATTTATTAAATGATAGCTGTATACATTAATGCAAACATGGGGTACAGTGTAGTGTTTTCATATACAATTTGAAATACTTTCATCAAACTGGTTAACATAGACTTTTTGTCATTTACTTAGTTATTGTGTTAAAACATTTATACTCTAGTTCTAGAAAAGTTCACTTGTACCCTTGTTAGATAGACCATATAGGTGATCTTTCCAGTCACCCTCCCACCATCCAGACGACCTTCTCCCCTCCCCTCCTTTGAATATATTGTTAACTCTTTTAGGGGAGGAATAATACCTGATATTTCTAATCTGTTTTCCAAATTGTGTCAGAACTGGTGCATAATAGACGTGCCATAGCAATTTGTTTTTTAATTGATATTAACATCATCTAGATATATGAGCAAAAACTCACTTCAAGGACTCAACTTCCATTTCTAAAAAGCTGCTTCACTGAACTGTATTGGGAGCTTTAATAAAGATTTTTTAAAATGTAGCTACGCCAGGAAAACAATGGATATAAAACTTGCTGTAAGAAATATAATAAAGAGGATAGATCTCTTGTTAAGCATTTTGACCATAGTAAGAAAAAGAAAGAAGAAAAGAAGGGAAAGAAGGAGGCAGGGAGGAAGGGCGGTAGGGAGGGAAGCAGGGATGGAGAGATGGAGAGAGGAAGGAAGACATTAAAGCCTAAATATTTTAAGGATCTCAAAGAAAATTTGTAAAAACAATAATAACTATTATTATTTTATTATAATATTGACTTGGTCTAAGTTAAATATTTGACCTCTAAGCTACATTGAAAAAGCTTCCAGGAATGTTTCTGGAATTTGAGCCTGTTATGAAGTTTGCTATAAAGCATATCATTTTAAAAAAAAACCTAACATGGTAGAATTATTTATGCCCAGATCTCTTCCTCACTATCTTACTGTTGCCACATATACTCCATCTAATTAGATTAAAATTTTTACTATATGATGTAACTAAAAGATTCCATTGTAGAGTTGGGGAGTGCAGAGGTAGGGAAGCAGGGAAGTCTAAAGGAAGGGAATCTGTATTTCTTTAGGTCAGCCAAAACATACACAGTGTGGGAGAGCCCTCCTCTCTTTTCTATCAGAGGCTATCACTACCACTGGCTTATCACAGTAGCTAGAAGACCCTTCAGACTCTAGAGGACGATCTCCTAATCAGATGAGTTATTGCAGACTGTGGGAGAAGTAGATGATATCATTGCAGTCCAGGATGTTGGAGCTAGGAGAGGGCTTGGCAGTAGGGACAGGCACAGCTTGGGATGCACTAGTGAGTGTGGCTCAATTAGAGCCAGACCATTTTTATCTAACACATTTCTCCTTAAACCCAAAAGAGGGTGGATGTTTCCTAATTGTTTTTCAAGAAAAATGTAATACCATTACCCAATTGAGGTTTTTTTCCTTCAATTTTACATCTGAGATATTTTAGCTATCTATTGCATTTATAAACAACCATCCCAAAACATACTGGCTTAAGACAACAGCAATTTATTATTTCTTATGATTTTGTGTGTTGGCTGGGCTCCGATGGTTGGTTCTTCTACTCCTCAGGGTGACAACTGAGTCAATCATGTGCTCAAATTCCAAATTGCACTGGTCGTCCTACTGGGGTTGGAACATCCAGGATGATCCCTGTTGCTAGGGACCTCTCTTGGGATCACATTTCCATGTGGCCTCTCACCCCTCCTCACCTCCCACTGGGCCTTTCTCTCCATGTTATTTCCCCAAGTGGATATCCTAGACTTCCCTACATGGTAGCTGGCTTCCAAGGAGTCAAGAATGGGAACTTCTCAGCATCTTAAGGACAAGGTTTGAGAATCACATATGTTTCTTTCACAACAGTTCATTGGTTAAGGCAAGTCATGGGGCCAGCTCAGACTCCTAGTGAGTCTCATGAAGGCAGTGACAGAGGCCTGTATGGGGTGCTTATTGCTTCCATTGTTGGAACAATCCCACATCAAATAAAAGTACTTGTGCAATAAGTCTGAATTCTAGTTCAAGACAATGCGTGATGTTTCTCTGTGGGGAATAGAATGATTAATGATTTAGTCAGATGAGCATCTGCTTTCCATTGATGCACTTCATCTAATGTGAATTCAGGGAAGCACAAAAGATGCTACATTAGCCTTGGCATAAAAGTTTACTCTGAAGAAATCAGACAAGTTACCAAAGGTCTCTCAATTCACTTATTTCTCAATCGAATATATTAAGTCCTAATAGACCCTAAACCACAGATTGCCTCAAGGGGAAAATAGAGTTAAAATTTTTATTGTCTTAATATGGTTTAGCACTTATTTTATCTTGACAAAGTGAGTAAATGAGCTAATACATCTATTCACATCACTAGGAAAGTATAGAAATTAATAGCCAGAGAAAATAAATAAAATAAAGCAAATAAAAGTCAATTTGGACTAATAGGGTATAACTGAGCTTTTGAGTGTTTTGTTTCTTAGCTGCCCATGGTCCAGATTCATTCATATGTCAAAGAATTCCCCACTATTTAAATTTTGGGTGGAGGCAGAGCTTGGTTTTCCGCTTGGAAACTAACAGGGGTTACATATTTTCCCTGCTGGCCCTAGACAGCCAGATTGTTGGCACACAACCAACTGGCTCACCGGTCTGCAGATGTAAAAGAAAAATGCAAAGATACAGAGACCCTTACAGATTTGTTCATGAGGGTTGGGAAAGGAAGAAAAACCCCAGGGGAAGTCTTCAGTGGTCGGAGGCCCCAGACCATGCCTGGGCGTCGTGGTGCCCAGCTGCTTTTGATTCATAATCATTTTCTGAATCAGGTATCTTAGCCTTTCGATATAATTTCAATAATTTCTCAGCCTAAATTATTTTGAACCAGGTGATACTGTAGTTTTGCCACTACATGCCCTGATGGAATAGGCACATAAGAGGGAATATTCACTTTATAAATACTGACTATTGAATATGTGCCAGGTATTATAGGTATAGCTCTAAAAATTAAATAACTAAAATGCAGACAGAACTTCCTACCCTCACAGCGCTTACCTTCCAGTGAAGGGCATGGGGGAGGACTCAGGAAGCAGGTAAAAGAGCAGGGAGTGCTGTCACTCGCCCCCAGCTACCTGGGAAGCTGAGGCAAAAGGATCACTTGAGGCCAAGAGTCTGAGGACATGGTGATCTATGACTGTACCACTGCACTCCAGCCTGGACGGCTGTGTCTCTTAAAAAGAAAAATAAAGAAAAAGATGACAAAGAAAGATAAAACCAAACAAGGAAACCGCATAGCATATAGTATTTGGAGTGTGGTTGAACTAGGGAAGGGTTGAGGAAAGAGTGCTTGGGAAAAGGAGTTGGTGGATGGGCGGTTTGTGATTTTAAGTAGGGTGTCAATGGGAAGACAGGAGGAACTGAGGCTGGAGGCAGGAGTGTGCTTGGTGAGGACAAAGAAGGAGTCAGGTGAGAGCAAAGGAAGGTCCTGAAGCCCTTGTCGGAACGTTGGCCTTTATCCTGAGTGAGCAACAGAGCCTGTAGAGCATTTTGGACAGAGACATATCTTGATTTGATTTAGTTGTTAGAGGAATAGATAACTCAGGCTGCTATTCTGAGAACAGATAAGCAGGAGAAGTGTGTACTGATGACAATGAAAGCTTAAAGATCCATGAATGACCTCAATAATTCTGTATAGAATTCTATTCTATTCTAACATATAGACTTGGGCTAAAAGAGTGAAGACTGATTTTGTTTGGTTTCCCAATCTAGTTGCTTTAAATATTACATTAATAAGTTTAAGAAATTGGTAGCCACTGGCCTACGCTTTTTACATTATTATACAGCCTTTCTTAAGCCAATATTTCCCCAAAGTTCTATTTGCTATTTTAAAGTGTCCTTGAGCAATATGTTTTCTTGTTCCCTTTCCAGTTTTTGTTTTAAGACTCTCGGATACACTGCCAACCTCTGTGGCTGGTTGGTGTAGAAGGCAGATGCCCATGTGGTGTTATTCTGGCTCCCTTAGAGAAATTTTCTGACTCTGGCTGAAACTTCCAGAACAAGAAAATTACTCCTCTGGGTTAAGATTCTGCAAATGAATCAGACTGTACATGGATATGATACATCAATTTAACTTTGAATAGCCACTAACGCATTCGTTTAGATCAGTTTACCAAGAAAGCACCAGAGATAAGTTTTAGGAGGAAAAAGGGGGAGAAAAGGAAAAAAATCCCAAAGGAAGAATCCTATGCAGTAAGAATATGGCTGGTAAAGCTATAAAGAGATCCAAGATTTAGCCTAATAAGGACAGAGGTCCCCTCATCTGGGATAGAAAGTGAAACCACCAGGAATACATGGATCTTACATCTTTCAAAGTAGTATCTAGAAAAGAACTCACTATTAAACACACAATTAAACAGGTTTTGCCTGCCCGAGGACTTACAGAATTTGTTGAACTAATATCTTTCAAGGCTAGGTCCAGAGGCTCATGCCTGATATCCCAGGATTTTGGGAGGCCAAGGCAGGTGGATTACTTGACCCAAGGAGTTTGAGATGAGCCTGAGAAATACAATGAGATCCTCATCTCTACATAATAAATAAAGTCAAACAGTATTAAAACACACACACACATGTATATTCTCTGACCTTCTTTCTTAGTCTCTCCCATATTACAGGGATTCTACGGGTTTTCAACTGGAAAGAGACTGGAAAACAGACACCATTTGCTAGGGGAAGATTTCAGAATCATTCCAGTCAAGGGAAACTTGTGAAAAATGGAAGTCTGAGGAGTAAGAGATAGTCCCACTGAAGATGGGAAGCATCATGTAGTTCTCCAAATAGCTAGGGTTCTGATTGTGAACTCTTATCAAACTATGACTGAGAATATATATGCCTGAGCCTTCTGATCCTCAAAGAAACATATCTGAAATTATTCTTATTTTTTTCAATGCCTTTCAACAAAAAACTGTGTTTGTGGTCGCTCCTTACTTCTATTGGTTTTCAGAGCAAAGATACACCTGCCTACACTCTCCCTGCCAGATTCAAAGCCTAAGTTGGGTCAGTAAATATTTGCTGGAAAGAGATAGTGATAGTGGGAGGCACCTGTGGCTCAAAGGAATAGGGCGCCAACCCCATATACCAGAGGTGGTGGGTTCAAACCCAACCCTGGCCAAAAATTGAAAAAAAAAGAAAAAAGAGGCAGGGATAGGACAGCAGCAGGTGGATGAGACGTGGAGACGCAGAGGTGTGCCAGGCAGGGGAGCACAGATTCAAACCTAACATCTGCACTTAGGAACTCTGGGACTTTGGACAAATCCCTTCATCTTTCTGAGGCTCAGTTTCCTCATCTCTAAAAACAGAGGGATAATGTTTAGCCAACAGGATAATTTTAGTTGGAAAAGGGATCCTATTACAAGTGCCGGCACATGTGACTGCCAGAAACAAAATAGGCAATTAAAAGCACCTTCCACTCAAGGCATTTATTTTTCTCCAAGAATAAATGTAGTGGTTGAGATTCCCAGCCCGGCAGGAGCTGGATGGCATGAGAGATGTAGGCCAGTTTCTGCAATTCCCTTGGGTGCCATGGTGCCAGAGATCATGTCCTTATATGACAAGGTCCAAAGCAGACGGGTGGGCATTCATCGTCGTGTGTCTCTTCATGGACAGTTCTTCCTAGAAGGCCCAGGAGCGTCCCCTCTGATCCCATCAGCCTGCCCTGGGTTATGTAACTCTGTCTGGGCTGCAGGCAAGGCTAGGAAAGTGAGTATTCAGCCTTTTCCTTTCTTCTGCAATAAAAAGCTGGAAGGGACATGGCAGTGGGGTAGCAAGGCAATGTCATCTACACCATGGTGCTTGGCTTAGGAAGTACTTAAGAAGGTTAGTTGCTTTCTGCTTCTATCAGCAGCACAATATATCAGGTGCTGGCAGACTCCGCCAGACCACTTTCCCTCCTGTGAATGTCGCAGTGAGCTAGTTCACGGGCTTTATTTCATACTGAGCTTTCTTCCTGACTCCCTAACTCGATGCCTATTTCTGAAATATAACCAAGCCTAACATGAAAAGCAACAACAGCAACAAAAAAATAACAAATTAAAACCAAGAAAAGCCTTTTCTTTCCAGGTTCACTTCTTGAGGTTCATGCTGCAGTTAGACCAATGTACACACAGGAAAGAAGCCCTCGGGTTCCACGTTCTTTTCTGTCTTGAAATTTCAAGAGAAGTCCGCACCTATCTCGATGGATTTCCCAGATGGATTTACCTCTGATACGTGATGTGTTATTTTCGGCTCACGATGGCCATATTCGTTTGCTCAATCTATTCCATACTGGAAGTGGTATTTCTGTTGTTTAAAAAGAAAAGGATATTAAATATTTTAAAATAAATCCTCATTCTCCATTGCCACAGTGGCAGGGCAGGATGACAGAAAACAGTGACCTGAGAGAAAGAACAGAGCTGACCAAGAGAGCCATGGAGCAGTTATGTCTGGGAGACAGCACTGAAGTCAGCTAAAGCCAGTCTCTGTATTTAGAAAAAGAGGCAGTCAGTATTTTACAAAGGGCTTAAGAGGAAAGCTAGGTGCTTGTTAAAATCAGCTGATGAAGATGTGGATCTCAGAAGCTATACTTAGAAAAGTACACACAAACACACTTTTAGAAGTGAAATCAAAAAGTAAGATCTGGACATCCAAGTACAAACAGCATGAGTAACTGTGTTAGGAGACAGAGAAGGTCACACAGACCAGATCCCGGTCAGAGACTATTCCCGTCACCATATATTTCAGGATTCTTAGTAATTCTTTAGTGACGAAGAAAGGGAGGTTCCTCACAGGACCTGTTTTTATAGTTCATTTTACACGAATCAACACAGCACACTGTGATGCATACATACACGTGTGTATACCGAGTACATTTATTTAAATGCACCCTTTAGCCAGAGGGACAACTACATCAATTCACATTGCTTGCCATAGCTGCCAGACTTCCAAGACTAAAATGAAAGAACAGAAATACCTTCAGTCATTCTGTTTTAATCAGGCTAAATTTCATTTTTATGTGCTCCTAATAACCCGAAGCATGTATAGCGCAAGAAAAAAAAAAGATAGTGCTTTTATTTTGGGGATTAGAAGACTTTAGTTTATTGGTAGCAAGAAGAAAGTCCATCATTTTTGAAAATGTTTTCTGGATATTTAGTTGGTTCCTTCAAAAATATTATAAACATCTTGGGTTCAAAAATGTTTCATATTTTTTATTTTATTTTAATTCCATGGAGCACTTATTATAATAGACTGTATACAAAAGATGCTTAATACATTTTTGGACTGCTCATTATCTCTTTGGCACCAATCTTAACTTATTCCTGCTCCTCAGAACATTCAGGAATAATGTATAACTATGCTTGTTTATATTTGTTTTATATTATTATGGACACTACAAAATTAGCTCCTCACTACCTACCTTATGGATATTCACTTCTTTGTAAATATATTAAAAAGATTGTCTATCAACCATGTGGCCTCAAAGCCAATTGTAAGCAACTTTGGATGTCCAGTGGTCCTTCAAGTAAAATACTAATGGCTAGAATTGTTCGTATGTTAGATGCTGTATCTAAACAGAGACAAAAAATAAAATCTTCAGTATTCTTGCATATCTTTTTCTCATTGTTTTAAAAGTTTGCATGCGTGTGTGTGTGTGTTTGCATTTCTGGATTTTTCCCCTAAAATGAACATCAATTTTGCCTGAGAAGTTGCATATACTTAGTGGGGCATTCGTAGATCAGTTTAACATTGGACTGAAGCTTGGCATGCTGGTGTTCACCACCCAAACCTGGGGGATATGACAAATGGGGAAAAATCCTTTCACTCTGACTGTTTAGGGTACACCGGGGCTGGGTACCACACTGCATCACAACTGCGCGATGTGAGTCACAGGGTTCAAAGGCTTGATCATCCCTGTTTGCAAACAAGGATAATCCCTGGTAAAACCTTTACACATGTGTTCAACAACTCAGCAACCACAGAGTTTAGAGTCAACAACTAAAAGAAGCAGAGAAAAAAGAGGAGGATCTCTGTTTACTCTTTTGCTCTGTACTTTCAAAATACAATGGTGGGAGACGGTTTCTTACAGCTTTTCCCATAAACATTCCTTAGGGAATATAGTTCACAAGAACAAAATAGGCTTTCTGTGACTCAACAGAAATAGAATCTGTACTATTTTAGCTTGAACATGATTAGGTGGGAACATTCCTTTGTTATTTGTTTCCTGGACTCTGAAGGTGGCACTTAATCTTGCCTCATTTGAATTTATCTCTGACAAACAGAAGTGATTAATTTCTCTTTCACAAAAGAAACATATCTCCAGGTAGACTACTATTTTAATTAATACATGGTAATATTTTGTTTCAAAGAACTAATAGAATACAGATATTCCTGTCAGTGTTGTAATATTCTTGTAGCTTGGACACCCATTAGGCAGCATTAAGTTCCTTTCTATGGAAAATGAATGTGAGGTATTATTACACACCAAAACAGGAGAATTAATTCTAAGCTTTGGCTATCCCAAATATGGCTTTTGAAAAGCATGCGTCAGAGAGGGCATGAGGTACAACCATCAGTCGAAGATATGATGGGGAACCCAAATCAGAACCTGGCTTTAGCCAAAAATGAGGAATCACTGAAATTTGTGGTTAGCTTTTCTTTTTATTATTATTATTATTAGATCATAGATGTGTACATTGATACTGTTGTGTGGTACAGTGTGTTATTTTTATATACAATTTGAAATATTTTTTATCAAACTGGTTAACATAGCCTTCATGTCATTTTCTTTAGTTATTGTGTTAAGACATTTATATCCTTCATTTAGAAAGATTCACATGTACCCTTAAAGAT
Source organism: Galagoides demidoff (assembly GCA_963574575.1). Lineage (NCBI taxonomy): Eukaryota > Metazoa > Chordata > Mammalia > Primates > Galagidae > Galagoides > Galagoides demidoff. The sequence goes on from CAUYQV010137564.1 coordinate 29,528, forward strand.
GAACCATAGACATGATCCACCATCAAAGGCAAGAATAATGATTATTTTAAGGGAAAGGACTTTCACAAGGGAGTAGTAAACTTGTCTTCTTTCACTGGGGTTGTTAAGATAAATGCAAAGAAATAAGACAGAATATTAGTAAAATACTTTGGAAATATCGGTCTACTGGTCATGTGTATGTACACTCCAGTGTATACACTGCCAAGTCCTACAGAATAATATATATTATTTGCTCCAAAGTATAATGTTCCTGTTGCGAATTTTAAAAAGACAGACCAATAAGGGTATTGTTGATGACATCAAAGAATAACAAGGAGCAAGAATTTTCTAAAGTAAAAAGAATAATAAAGGGCTCTACACTGGGAAAGAAATAGAATTCTACCAACATTGCTCTTTCCATTTTACAACCTTAATTTTTTTTTCTTGTCATTCCATAAAGTCCTTAAAACTGAACATGCAATATTCTAGAAAAAAGGCAAGAACATAGTGCTTATCCATGGGTCTGAGATGATAGCATATCACCATATAAAAAAGATCTTACATTAGGAAGTTATCTTGTAGAATTCCTCTAAATAAATACCTTTTCCGTAGACAGAATTGCTTATACCAGAAGCACTGGAGCTGGCACAATCATATATGAATTCAACGGTCAGACTCTAAACCTGCAATTTTTGTTCATTGCCATCAGGTGGTAGTGGTGCCCCCAGTCCCTGCTAAACAAGTCACTATTAATAGTTAAGTATCAGGGACAATGGGAAAAAAGTAAGTATACTATTTCCTTTTAATGAAAATCAAGAAAGGTAATCTTCTTGATAGAATGTACTATCAAAATAATCACATCATGTTCAGACCTACTGAAAGGTATCCACTATCAGTGGTTTTCTAGGACAAAGTATCTCACCCACAGAAACTAAATTATATTTGTCAGGCAGAAAATTTAAAAACAAGAATAGCTGAAAAAATCAGAATGAAAACCAAGGTAGGCAATGTTAGTTAAGCCAGGAGAATATTTCTCAAAGTGGGATTCAAAGACTTTCTGTACCCTCTATAGTTATTAAAAATGGGCTTTCCTCCAGACCTACTGAAAATCAGATAGAAGCCAGAATGTATGTGTGTCTGTGCATATGTATTATGTATCTCTCTATATAATTATATGTTATATATTTATTTAATTAATGAGTTCTTTAAGTAATTACAAGTAATTTTTATGGACATTAGTTTGTAAACCCCTAATTTAAAGATTTTAGCAAATTTTGTATGCTATTGTTCTCTTTCTCCTGTTCATTTCTGGACAGCCCTCGCACATACTGAGGAGTACTACTATACTACTCAGCCTTAAAAAAAAATGAAATAATATCTTTTCAGCACCTTCAATGGGACTGAAGACCATTATCCTAAATGAAGTATCTCAAGAATGGAAAAACAAATGCCACATGTTCTCACTTATAAGTGGGAGCTAAATGAGCAACACATACAATACACAGGTGTGATGCTGTGGCCTCTGGGGACTGAGCTCCATCCCCTGTTCCATCCTCCCTACCCCTACACCCTTGGTCTAGGGAAAAATTGTCTGCCATGAAACCAGTCCCTGATGTCAAAAAGGTTCTGGTCTGTGGCCTATTAAGAACCAGGTTGTACAGCAAAAGGTGAGGGGTAGAAAAGGGAACAAAGCTTAATCTGTACTTACAGCTGTTCCTTGTCACCTCCTCTACCACCTGAGCTCTATCTCCTGTCTTATCCCCCCCACCCTCCATGGAAAAATTGCCTTGCATGAAAGCGAAACTAGTCACTGGTGCCAAAATGTTTGAGGACTGCTGGGAATGGACTTTGAAAACTAAGAAGAGGGTGGTGAGAAGGGGGAGGGATAAAAATCTATTACATACAGTAGTTTCTTGCAATAGATATGTTGAAATCCTTGACTTCACCATGATACAACTCGTCCATGTAACAAAAAAACAAACAAACAAATGAACTACTATATTTTTGAAAATAAATACAAATCTGACTTGGGAATCTCTTTTTAAGAAAATCATCACAGTTCATCCTAACACACAGCCGTAGTTGAAAAATTGTTTAAGAGAATATTGAGAACAGACAGGATACCAGGATAGGAATTTGGGCAAAAGATTGGAAATAAGCATTCAGTGGTTAAATTAGGTCACAAAATATTGTCTGGATCAAAAGGAAAGAGCTAAGATCACAGAAAGTAAGTAATAAGTCTGTTTTATTATTGAGAAGTAAAAATACAGTGAAGTTTCCTGAGCTGAGAGAAAGACTGGATTTAGATTTTAGGGTAGGAGTGAGCCTTCAGATATGGGGAAAATGGCCCTTGATACAGGACTAGGAGAAGATTTGGGTATTAATTATGGAATTGAGAGGATAATTCCCATACCTCCTTTTTTTTTCCGGAATTCTCATTTCAATATAGAAATTTTAATTCTTATAAGCCTAGAAAATCTACCATGATAGGAAATCTGCCAGAAGATAGGAAAAGAATGGGGAGGTTTTTAATGATTGCACTGTATTTGAAAAACGCCTCATTTTAACCTGCCCTATATCAGGAGGTAGAAACTCAAAGGCACAAAACCACCTACAACTCTTACTGATACACACTGCAACTATTTCACAGATCCTGCTAGCTCAATATTTTAGATAAGCAAACCCAGAATAACTACCTCTAAGTTCTACCATGTTGATAACTAAAACAGCAAAGTGCAGAAAATAGGGCACTGTGAGTTTCATTCATTTGTTTTGCCACTAAAAAAACACTTCTATGACGGTTGCAAAATGAAATGAAATTCTTTTACGTTCCTCTCACATCTAGTTTGGATACCAGCTGGCTGTTTCTCAGCCAAAACTAGTAGAACCATTGTCCTTTGGTTTGTATCTGCTTCTCAACAGAAGCCTGATCCTGCATGGGGCTGTGTGCTAGTACTAGATGTATCCACACCTCAACATACCTGTCCTCTCCTTTGTGGCAAGACACCTTTCTCATTTTTCCTGAATGAACTTAATAAGAAAAATGACTGTCCTTCACAGTCACATCTACTTTTTCATTCTCATATTTACCGCATAGTACTTCAATGTGGTAAAATTTGGCAGACAAAATCCACTGATTCCAATGATATAAAGGCAATATCAGTGGACCGGAGGGCCTCACTGGGAATCCCTTGGTCAGGACACAACAGCAAAGGAGTGGAGGCAGGCCCTTGTATAAATGCAGCACTTTACCCTTTTTATTCATTCGTCTACATTTTTAGGGAATCACCTGCTCTTAAAGATGATTTGCTTAGATAGAACGACAGTAAAAGTAAAGAGAAAGGACAGAACAGCAAAAATGAAGGCCCTCAAGTTACAGTTTCAAATTGTAGTGTTTTGAAAGAAAAATAAAAGAGAGAGATCTGAACTCAGTTATCTTTTATCAACTAAAGAACAGTATGAAAATTAAGAAAAACCAATTGGGCTCGGCGCCTGTGGCTCAATCGGCTAAGGCGCCAGCCACATACACCTAAGGTGGCAGGTTCGAATCCCCAGGCAGGGCCGCCAAACAACAATGATGGCTGCAACCAAAAAATGGCCGGGCGTTGTGGCGGGCGCCTGTGGTCCCAGCTACTTGGGAGGCAGAGGCAGGAGACTCGCTTGGGCCCAGGAGTTGGAGATTGCTATGAGCTATGATGCCATGGCACTCTACCCAGGGGGATAGCTTGAGGCTTCGTCTCAAAAAAAAAAAAAACCAATTGAGTGCATGCAATTTTCAAGGGTTCTTGAAGTCAGGTCTGAAAGAAAAGGTTAGAATTTAATTTCACATTTTCTGGTCCTCCAAGTATTTTGAAGGTCAATGCTCTATGTTCCGTCCCTTTAGAAAGACTGAAAATTCAAATGCAGAGCAAACCTCGGATAAATTGCCAAATATTTGATTACAAAGAGAACTAGGATAAATTGCTTTAATGAGCACTGCGGAGCTTTTAAAACACACATCCAAATGAATAATGCAAACAAAATGCCTTGTTTGACTTCTACTTAATTGGATTTAAAGATTGCTTCAGAACACAGAGTTTAAACTGGTCAATGATAGGAATTGTATAATGAAATGCTCAGAATCTTCTCTCTGTCATCCTCTCCAGGCCTAACTTTACCAATTTAGTGTGTGCCCTTCCAAAATTTTCTAACACAGGTCTAAGAGAAATTGCTGTGGTGGTGGACACACTCATCTCGACCTCTCAGTATGAAGCCTTTAATAACGTGACTATTGAAGACTGACATGTAGCTAATGAGTCTGAGGAACTAATTTTGTAATTTCATTGAGCTTTTGAAGTATTTATTTTTAAATTGTAAATTGACAAATTACCATTGTAGGTACGAGGTGACGTTAAGGTTTATTTAATCATTGTAAGTCTAATTATCCACATGTGCCTTATAGCTGCCATAACGAATTGCACAGGATATAGAATCTTGTATAAATTCATGGTCAGAGGTTTTTTGTTTGTTTGTTTTGCTATTTCATCAAAAACGAAGCACATTAGGCAAATTGCTCTGTAACCTAATTTTGTTTGTTTTACTTAAAATATGTCATAGATTTTCATGCAAGCCAATAAATCCAACTTCTTCTTTTAATAGATGTATACTTTAAATCCATAATTTATTCAGCCATTCTATTGATTAAAAGGGTTTTTTTGTTACTGCTGGGGTTTTGTTTAGTCCAAGTGTCTTAAGAAAAGAGTCTTGGACATATCATCATACAAATTCTTCTCTTTGTGCATATGATTACATAAGCATATACTATCAGAAGTATTTGAATTTTTAATTCAACTAGCTATCATTAGCTTTCCATTTAAGTCTTACCAAACATTTTGCAATAATACACATTCCTAAGAGAAATAAATTTGTGGGCCAGTTTCCTTATTCTCTCGCCAGGGCAAGGTGGCTGGCAAGCTTTTTACTTTTCACCAGGCTTGGGTCAGAAATGATATGTCACTTTGTGTTGAATTTGCATTTCCCTGACAACTAATAAGTATTTTTACATGTTTATCGATCACTTCAAATATGGTGACGGTCTCTCAACTCACTGTAATTATTTCATGATTCTTTCTTAAAAGTAGCAGCTAGAGATCTGAAAGTAATTGTATCATAATTAATTTCCTAGGGCACCTTCAAATACAGAGTTAAGAGAGCCAAATTTCAGTTGTATCCGCACTTCTATTACTGAAGGTTGCAATTTGAACTTAATTGCAATAGAACCTCATTTGTTAGCAGCCAAAAATAAAGAATAAGTGTTAAAAAGAAAAATACAATTCGAGAGCACTATTTCTTAAAAGTGGGAGGAGTCCATGGATCATCTGTATCAAACCAAGCATGGTGTCTATAGGAGCTGACTTTCTCGTCCCCCATACTCCTTAAATCATCATTTCTCTGTGTGGTACTCCAGAATCTGGATTTTTAATGACTTCCCAATATTAATTAGTATTAAAGCATTTGTATGCATTTGATGGTTTTCCATGGAGGGTCAACTAAATAAAAATTTACAAGTATTATAAACAGATTTCTGATTTCATAATGAAATAACCACGCAAATTATTTTCTTAATCCTATAATTTTAAAGTACTACCAAAATACGTTTTATTCGCTAGGAAAACATGGTAAAATTAAAGGGCTTTTTTTTTTTTTTAGTCATAAAGAACTTTGAGCTTGGGTTTTGTGTCTCCTTAGCTATGTGAAGCATTAGTCTTAACTTCAGTGAACTGGGAATAACAATACCCGTTTCACAGAGCTATTTTGAAAATCTAATCCATGAAAAGCATTTAGTTTACTGTCAACTATTAATCATTGTTATCATTGTAACAATTCGGAAACACTTTCAAATAGGACTCTCAAAATCTCTTTGTTTTTGAGACCACTAAACAACTAAAATTTTTACCTTCTCTCTCCCCATTCCCATAACTATTTCCATAGCTATCACTGGGATATAGGTCTAAAATGGTCTTGTTGTGCATCTTTAAATGCTAAAGACTCTCTAACAGAAAATTTCAAGAAGAATGAAAATATATAGAACAAATACTCATTTTGGAAGGTGTAACACTCATTCCAGTAATTCCAATAATTCTACTCTACTGGGCTCAAAGCGTCTCTGAGATTTCTGAGTGGTTATCACCTTAAGAATCTGAACATTCCAGATGAAATGCACATCATATGCTGAAGACACATTTTGTAGAAAGAGCCAAAAGTCATTTGAAAACAAGGCTGGTGAATAAGATTTGCGATCAAGCTGAAAATAGGGTGCGGAGTCAAAGACACAAAATGTGACTAAAATAACGGAACCAATTTTCTCCCGTGTTGATAAGCAGACTAGGAAAGGGATATCAAAAGAGGAATTGTAGGATGGCTTGGCCCTTCCTTTGTTTTCAAAAATATATATTCTGTTTCCTAATGTGAAAAATTCATTTTCCTACCTCTATTATCCACTCTTTCTTTGTCTCCTAGTCTATTTTAATCTCATTTACTTGAAAATTAGACACTGGAGTTCCACAAAGTTGAGACACCATTCATTTCCTAATCTACATTATCTGCTTCAACAACTCTAGTCATTTCCATGACTTAGATTTTTATCTCTGTATCAGTGTTTTGCAAAGCTAGGCAGGGGTCCTCAAACCATGGCCCGTGGGCCACATGCAGACCGCCTAAGACATTTATGCGGCCCGCAGGGTGTTTTTGCCGCCACTGCCTGTCCGGCTTAGTAGCTGACTTGTCCCGGGGCCCACAGTCCGGCCCTCCAATGGTCTGAGGGACAGTGAACTGGCCCCCTGTTTTAAAAGTTTGAGGACTATAAACTCATCCATCCTCAACTTCTCTGAGCATCACTGACAGGGCAAACTACCTGGTTGACAGCTGGAGCTGGAAGTTTTACATGTGAACTAAAGTATGAGGGTGCTTCAGCCAAATAATTTGGCACTACCTCTAATTAAAGCTCCTAAAATATTGGTGAGTCATAATTTTCATGTGAGAAAGAAGAAACCAATTATTTATCAAAAAGATGATTATGCAGAAACCCTTATTTACTAATACATTATACTACCAGGTCTTAAAAAATTGGCTAAAAACTTTCCCACATTTTACCTTTTTTCTTCCCTTGCAGCTTTCAGATACTTTCATTAGAAGTAATGAAAACTTAAAGAACTTCAAGTACAAATATTATAAATGATAAATAGAATAAGACATGTTATTACTTACGTGTAAACTAAATATACCCCAATAGGTTATTGCTTGTCACAGATAGAAGTAATTCGTAATTCTTACTGGTAGGCAGCATGATTCTGAATTATCCTTTCAGAATTCAATGCGGATTATCCTGAATTCTCATTTCAGACTTTTGGATAAACTGATTTCTCTGACACACCAACAAGAAGATTGAATCTTAAAGGGTATTTCTTAGTCTAAGTGGTATGTGCTTGTTTGATTTAATATCACTTGTTAAACTATACATACATATGTTTTATGTATTATATTGTATTTTTTTACATTTAGTAAAAAAATGAAAAGCACATACTTTTTACATAGGCTGACCCTTCTTCCTCAGCATGACTCTTTCTTTTATTTGAGGAGTGGGGACTGAAGGGCACAATGGAAAACTGGGCTGTTATTTTTCCCTCTGGCTATCTGTAAACACTTACACATAGAATATCTTTGTCCTAATGAAGGCCTTTTTGTTTTGGGGGGGGGGGGGTTGAGAGAGAGCCTCAGTATGTCACCCTCGCTAGAGTACCATGATGTCATAGCTCACAGCAACCCCAAATTCTTGTGCTTAAGCAATTCCCTTGCCTTAGCCTCCCAAGTAGCTGGGACTACAGGCACTTGACACAACCCCTGGCTATTTTTAAAGATTAGGTTTCAAGCTGATCACAAGCCCATGAGTTCAAGCAATCCACCTGCCTCAGCCTCCCAGAGTGCTAGGATGATAGGCACCACCCCCAGCAAGATAAAGGCCATTGTTTAAGGTCCTTCTCCCCAGTTGATCAAGAGCTCCTTGAGTGCAGGGACTGTGTCTGGTCCTATGACAGCACGATGCCTTTTTAAGCATATGTGCCTCTGTTTGGTGATGTGTTGAATTTGCCCATGAAAATCGTATTGAATAAGTGCATTCCTCAACTTTTTACTCAGACAGAATTAAAAACCTAGAATTATTTCTTGCTATCTCTATGACCTTGTATGAGTTACTCTTTTAGACTCATTTTTTCTATTATAATACCTGTTTTAGAAGGTTGTCCCAAGGATTAAATACAGTTAAGTAAATACTGAACACAGGACCTGCCATCTAGTAAATCCCAATGGTTGTCATATTAGGGGTCCCGGTAGCACTACAGAAATATCATAAACCAGCCCTTAAGGCCTTAAGGAAGCTAAGGCCTGCCTTTCTTCTATCCAATGTAATCTTTTGGTGTTCTTTCAAAGTTGTAACTCTGCTGAAGATTCAGTTGTGTGGGAAGATAAAATAGTACTTGGACTCAATTATTTCCAAACAAAAGTGCCAATACAATTTAGAGGCAGATGAAAAGATACCAAGAGGGAAGCTAGTTAATAAACGCGCTCACTACAGCACTCACCACCCAGAGAGTGTGATCTGTTTTGCGGGTATAAAAACACATCAAGAAGCAGCCAGATCACACCTTTTCCCATGTTTCACATTAGGTCACGATAAACTTTCCACATCCTTGAGGTATTATAACAACACGTCAAGGCTCTTTTAGATTTAATGGTAGCATGCACATTCTAGTGCCAGGGAGGTAAACTTTGAGCTGGGCAGAATGAAAGTCCCTTCCAGTTGAGAAGAAACAGGAGGCGCTGAAACTTCAACTGTTGCCAGAGCAAAGAAAAACAGGACCTGGATGTTTGGGGAATCCTTTGGCACTGGTCTGTCACGAGAAGGCGTAGGAGACTAAGGCCAGACACACGTTGTTATTATTTTGCCAGCCAAAGGAAAAATGTAGCAGAGTTTTAAATGTGTTCTTCTCTAAAGACAGCCCCACCTTCTCCTGCTTTCTTTTTACAACTCCAAGAGTAATTTGGAACTTGCTTCTTAATGGGGGGAAAAAAAAAAAACTTCTATTAATGAAACTAAAATAAAAAAAAAATACGAAAGTTTTCCAGCAACTGTATTTCATGGTTGAGCTATGTAATTGTTATAAGGATACGAAACATTTAGATAGTCATTTTGTGTTTTCCTACTGCTTCTTAAGGAAACAATCTTTTCTCCCACCTCTGCAGACTCTGGTTATGCTTAAATGTATGATTAAAGAGCTGAAGCCCAAACTGCCTTTTTATCCTTCTCTTCTTTCTATCTCCTTTCTTTTTTCTTGAACACTTAACCATCAGGTACCCTGTTAAAAAAATGTCAGTATGGCCAGGCTTTGTAGCAGGCGTCTGTAGTCCCAGCTACTTGGGAGGCCTGGGCAAGAGAATCGCTTATGCCCAAGAGTTTGAGGTTGCTGTGAGCTGTGACACCACAGCACTCTACCTAGGGTGACATAGTGTGTCTTAAAAAAAAAAAAAATTCGATAAATGCTTTCCTATTCTTCACGATAACCTTGGAAGGTAGAGATGTTCACAATTTTTCTCATCAAACAAAAAAGTAACAGAGAAATTAGGATTTAGAGAAGGGAAGAAGTTTACTCAAAGGCACACGTGTGGGAAGTCGTCAGGCTGAGCTTTGTTCTCCAGTTAACCGCAGATTCTGTGTTCGGACACACTGAGAGGTCCTATATCTTAGACGTGTGCAAAGATCATCAAAATAATAAATGTTTTCACACACACACACACACACACATATATACAAATATGAAGGTGTGAGTCATCTCATAAATCTCAGAAGCCCGCATCAGATGTTTTTGCCAAGCGTGCAATTTGACAACAAGTTAGATGCTGGTTGACTATTTTAATATGAAAGGTAGAAACTTTACCTTTCCAAAATAGCTTGCTGCAAGACGAGTTTGATTTGATATAACATGCCTTAGCTTTCTACGTCTGATTCTCACAATGTTACTTTCTGATGGTTTTATAGTTCTCCAGGCCGGTTAATGAAGCAGTGCGGCAGGCAGAGAGCTCAGACATGTAATTACGAATACCTTCAGGAGGGCTGAAAGGCATTCCTCCTTTTTTGTATGTTCCCCAGTCCGCATCGCATGAGCAGAGTTGGCAGACTCTTTGTTTTGTCTGCTTATGCTCGTGCCGTCAATATCACTTGAAACAGTTTGCCAATGCACAGAAAAAAAAAAAATCTTGGGTTGAAGTTTTCATTAAACCAATGCACCTTGATATTTACACAGACTCTCCAGACATGAAAATACACTCAAGTCATCTTTTATCTCTTATGAATCCACCGTTATTCCAGAATATACAGGACGAATGTGCAGATGAAGATGTATACATTACCTTGGAAAAGTTGATGTGCTTTTTTGGCTGGTGACAACAAAATTATGCACGCAGTAAGTTGAGGTTACAATTGCAAGTGACACTAAAAACTACCTTGTAGAACTTAATCTATCCGGTTCAAGAGAAGTGTAATCACACTGATTCTTTCCCTGCAAGGCGATGGGGGCATAGCATTATTTCTGTATTGGTAATACCGTCTGCTGCACATTTCAAAAAGAGTTTCTTGAGGCTGTGCCCTGTGTTAGAAGCAAGCTCCAGCAACTCCAGTTATGTAAGTTATGCCACAATTATATAATATTCTTTTTTTTTTTCACAGAGCAGAGCATCCTTATACAATATGTGAATTCCCTTGGGAAATACAAGATTGTACAGAAGATTAAAAACTGGAATGTGGAAAAGGATTACAGAAAAGTAAAGAATTTAGAGCAATAAATCTCTCCTTTTATTTTTATGACTTTACATGGTGATTGTTGCTTGAGTTTAAATTGCATGTTATTAATACCATAAAGCACACACTTTAAAATGAATTTAGTGCCACAGATATGTTCGCCTGTATAGATGTGCATGTGTTATCAGTAGTTCGTTTTGATCTGTTTCCTGAGCTAGAGTGCAATGGCGTCATTGCAATTGTAACAATCACAAACTCTTGGGCTCAAGTGATCCTCCTGCCTCTACCTCCCAAGTACCTGGGACTATAGGCACTTACCACTATACCTCAGTAATTCATCTACTTTTTTGTAGAGATGGAGTCTTGCTATGTTTACCAGGCTGGTCTTGAACTGATCTCAAGTGATCCTTCCCAAATCTTAGGATTACAGTCATGAGCCACTGCACCAGGTCTGTACCTGGTTTCTTTTTTTGAGACAGAGCCTCAAGCTATCCCCCTGGGTAGAGTGCCATGGCATCACAGCTCACAGCATCCTCCAACTCCTGGGCTCAAGTGAGTCTCCTGCCTCTGCCTCCCAAGTAGCTGGGACCACAGGTGCCTGCCACAATGCCTGGCTATTTTTTGGTTGCAGCCATCATTGTTGTTTGGTGGGCCCGGGCTGGATTCGAACCTCCCACCTTAGGTGTATGTGGCTGGTGCCTTAGCCACTTGAGCCACAGGCGCTGAGCCTGTACCTGGTTTCTTAATGAGGTACTTGTATATATATCCTGACACATGTATCTCCATGACCCTAATTTTCTGTTCCATTGGCACATAAAATTTCTGTTTTGTCTAAATATGAGTTATTTAATAACTCATCCAGCACTGTGGGAACAGCAGGAGTCCATAGCTACCATATACGAATTCAACTCCCCACTTTGGTGATTGTCAGTTGGATTACCTTGAGCTTTACTTCCCTCATCTAAGATGTGGCTAATAATCTCTGTCACACAGAAGTTAGATGAAATGGGAATTAAAGCAGATCCAATGATAGGACTAGCTAACGATGACAATGATGATGAGAAGGATGATAAAAAACCTTGTTATGAGACATATGCCAGACACTGCATTAAGTGCTATACACACACACAGAAATCTTTCAACAATTCCATAAAGTACCTGCTACCATTCCCTGTTTACACAAGGCAAATGATCCTCAGGGGCATTTAAGACAATTGTGTAAGGTATCGCCATGGATAATCTACAACATGGGAGTTTGAACCCATATCTTTGTGACACCGAAACGTGGGCTCTCGATTACCAGGCTCATGTTAAACCTCAGGAATAGTAACTGAGAAACACACACTCAGGAAGAGGGGATTCATCTGTGCATGTGTGTGCATTTTCCTAGAAGTAAAGACTTTTCTCTGTTGGCTCTCCCGTGAGAACCAGATTTGAAGATTCCAATGTCTCCACAATGCTATGGGACACATTCTAAACCCACTGTTTTCTTATTTCTATGGTCTTCATTTTTTAAAAATTGTTTTTCTTACTTACACATGTGTATATTAGGTTTTCCACTTTTGCCTTCACAGAGTTACAAAGGCTAATTTAATAACTAACAATATTTAACCGAAGGACTGAGAACAAATTTTTTTTTCCCAAGATTTCTTCAAATAACTTTGATATCAAGATGTGGACAGAGTGATCAGGGTACTTTAATTTTTCAATGAATAGGAACCTCAGAGAAGAAATCATGAGAATCCCACCTCAATGTCATTGCCTATCTTGACGTTCTGAGCTGTCCAAGGTTAAAAATACGAGGGGATCTTCAGCTGTCCTTGACAGTAAAGAGGATCCGAGGATGTGAACATCTGCATGGCAGGCAAATGGAAGGCCTGACCTTCCCTGACGCTGCTGTTTGAGCAAACTTGCCCGCCTAAAGTGAGAGGCTACTGCCCTCTAGCTTGAAACTCCACATCTGGGTCATTCTATTTTTATTATAAACCTTCCTTTGAGTCCACCCAGCCCAAAGTGATTGATTAGGATTAAATCAAAGCAAGCTGAAAAATCACAGTTCCTTCGAAAAGTTCTAGCTGATCCAAATACACCTCTACTTAGTGGTTCTGACCAAGGCTAAGACAAAAATAACAATTTAGGAGAGTTCCATGCAGAAAATTAACATAGGGCCAAATACTGAAAGCTCAGAGCACCTGAAAGAAAATGCTTCTAGCAGAAGTTCAGTTTATGCAACATGGAGGAAAAAAGTTAATGATTTGAAGATCCAGCGGATGCAGAGATCATGTCTCAGAAACCTTTCTGTTCATGGCGTAGATCAAGTTGGTCAAGAACATTAACTCTGATGTTAAGGAAAACATACGAGGAAACAATTCATTCCGAATTTTTAAGAAACAGGGATGATTGCTTCGAAGCCATTTTCCAACAACTCATGCATAGATATTTAAAATCTGTTTTCTAACACAAATAATATCATTGTTTTGTGAACAAACAGTTTAACGTTTTCTGAGCTCCTTTTCTCTAATATATGGCATCTGGTTCCAAAAAATCCCCAAGAAGCCAGGGCGCTTAGTCACAGATGTCAGCACCGGGTGGTAGCAAAAGCAAAGAGCTTTGACTTCAAAGAGTTAGAGAAGATTTATAACAATGTAATAAAAGGAACAGGATGTTGCAGACATCATAAGTCTCGGAGAGAGCCAGGATCTAAAACATGAAAATGTGAACATAAGTCTCCTTCTACCAGGTGTCATGTTTTCCAAGCTCCCTCCCTCCCTCCAGCCATCCAGACACCCAGATTCTCCTTTTCTGTACTTGTGACTTCAAATTAACGTCACCTCCAACAACTTCCCCCTTCCTCTTCCTCTCCCCTTCCCTCCCACTCTACTCACAACTCCCTTTCAATGAGTCAGAAAAGAAATACTTTTACAATTTGAGAGCCTTGTGTGTTGGGTTATACTTTGCAGTAAGTTATCTCTCCCAGATTGCTGTAGGAGTTGAGTTTAAAATGTGTGATAAGGTCCTTCTTGCACCTGATACCATTCTCCTTCGCTCCTGGCCCCGTTCACAGATAGGCAACTTTGACAAAACAGCCCCCACTAGGTAAAGATTTGCAGAGTCCTTGAGACCCCCAGCTCCCAGGATAATGCCTCCCCTCCCCTCTGCCAAATTCCTAGCAATTCCTGGAAAGGGGCTCCAGTTGTTCAAGGCTGGATTTCATGCCTGACCTCATGGCTGGGAGGAAGACAGACCCCCTCAGTTGGGGTCACTACTATGGAGAACAGGAACACTTTATAAAAGAAAAGAAGGTGGGGGATCGGTTAGCAGAAGAACAAGGTTGCAGGGCTCTGAAAAGCAGCCAGGAGGTTGTTTGAAAGACAAGGACTGGAAAGCTGGAGAACAAGTCCCCACACATGACTCAGATCCTCGGTTGACAGTGGGAAGAGTTCTGTAAAGGACAGCATTGCTGACTCTCTTTCACTAAATGGCTGCCTTCCTGAGGAAGGACAGTGAGAACAGGGAAGTAAACAAGATGTTGACAGCAGCAGGAAGCTGCAGGCACCCATGAAGCAGTTGGAGAAAAGGTGGTACCACTAGAGCCTAGAAGGTACCTGGTTGGACAGCAACTGAGACCCAGGAAGAGTAGTCTTGGGTCAGCAGGTGTCCCCACGGAGGAAGTGCAGCCACAACTGGGATGACTCCCACAGCAAACAGGGAGGGGAGGGTTGTCCCCCAGATATCCAGGCCCCTTTTTCATCATATCCCAATAGGTCGGACCCAGGCAGAAGCAACTGATGAATGTGTAAGTTCACGTCCACTGAGAAGTGGAAACCAAGATGAATTTTGAAGAGATCGTCGGGAGGCAAACCCAGGGGGCCTCAAGGGGAGAAGGTAAGTAAGTGCGTAGGGAAGACCTTCAGAGTTGATACTAAAATAAGGCATAGGAAAGGAGAGGGGGCGGTCGGAGGATTGGGTAGCAACAGCCTCAGACGGGCGTAGAGTTTGGGGAAAGACTTACCCAGCCCCAAAATTTGCTCTGACACACATAAACCGGGTCTTATATCCTGCCCCATATTAAGTCAGTCATTGATTGGTGGCTGCCTGAGTAGCAAGGGGCCTCGACTCCAGAGCTGAAGCAGATCCTGAAGGCACCAGCTGGGCAGCCTCGTTTTGCTGCCCTCTCTGTGGCAGAGTCTCTCTGGAAAGGTGGTGTGGGCTCTTGCCCTCCATGGCTGCCACAACTAGGCAGCCTGAAAACACAGGTCCCAGGCCAGCCCTCTGCAGCACAGAACGGAGCAGCGGATGGGAGTAGACAGAGCTAAGTGCAAACGGGCGAATGAGCAGAGCACAGGGAAAAACCACCAGTTTGAGTAAATAGTTTAGTAATTGTGGCATATACAGTTTTATCAGACTTAGATTTGAGAGCACTGATTTAGGATTAAAATTAGTTGCTAATTATTTCTAAGAAACCAATTCTTTTCCAAATAGAACCAATTTTATGTTTAAGAATATTAAGACCTGACGGTGCCTGTGGCTCCAAGGAGTAGGGCGCCAGCCCCATATATACCAGAGGTGGCAGGTTCAAACATGGCCCTGGCCAAAAAATAAATAAAAAACTGGGGAAAAAAAAAAGAATATTAAGAACTTACATAAGTAACTTTATTTATTTTTTTTTTTTTTGAGACAGAGCCTCAAGCTATCCCCCTGGATAGAGTGCCATGGCATCACAGCTCATAGCAACCTCCAACTCCTGGGCTCAAGCCAGTCTCCTGCCTCTGCCTCCCAAGTAGCTGGGACCACAGGTGCCCGCCACAACGCCGGGCCATTTTTTGGTTGCAGCCGTCATTGTTGTTTGACAGGCCTGGGCTGGGGATTCGAACCTGCCACCTTAGGTGTACGTGGCTGGCGCCTTAGCTGATTGAGCCACAGGCGCTGAACCCATAAGTAACTTTAAAAAGAAACTTTATTAAGTCTGTACTACAAACTTAGTAGAAACTTTGCACTACAGAATGTAAAGTTGGAATGAACCTCACAACTCCTAATTCCACCTGCTTCTTTTGTAGATGTTAAAATAGACTCAAGCTGCAGTGATGCATCTCTTAGGACACCTTTGGATTTACTATGAAAACTAATAAATTCTGAGCAGCCACCTCTTATTCAGATATCACATATAAAGAGCTCTTGGACTTAAGTTTTTTTGTTTGTTTGTTTGGTTGGTTTTTTTTTTTTGCGGGGGCTGGGTTTGAACCTGCCACCTCTGGTATATGGGGCCACTGCCCTAATCCTTTGGGCCACAGGCACTGATCTCTTTGACTTAAGATTTGTGCAATTGAGTAAAACTGCCAGAGCTGTTTTGAGAACCAACATGTGCAGGTTAAGATGGGATGCCAAATTGTAATTAGAAGATGATAGAATTTCAACATTTGGGTAAATAATGACAGAACACATGTGAACCTGCCCAGGCCATCAAGAGTATGCATAACAAAAAGCCACCAAGTGTCTGAAGGATGTCACTTAAAAAAAAACTTTGTGTACCATTCCAGCGTTACAATGGTGGCATTAGTAGGTGTGCCCAGGCCACACAGTGGGGGTCAGTGGCCCCAAAACAATGCCTAATTTTTGCTGCCCATGCCTAAAAATGCAGAGAGGAATGCTGAACTTGAGGGTTTAGAAGTAGATTCTCTGGTCATTGAGCATATCCAAATGAACAAAGCACCCGAGATGCATCACCAAACTTACAGAGCCCATGGTCTCATTAACCTGTACATGAGCTCCCCCTGCCACATCGACATGATCCCTACTAAAAATGAACAGATTGTTCCCAAAGCAGAAGAAAAAGATATTCCAGAAGAAACAAAACTTATGGCACAGGAATAGATGCAACATAAAATAAATGCAAATAACAGTAAAAAAAAAAAGTCTCAAATAGATTGAGTGAGATGCTCCAATTTACAGAACTAGTTTGTGACTGAATCGAAGCTAGCTCGGCCCCACATTTTTTGACCCTTGAAAAGTGCTTCTATTAGGGATCCAGTAATGCTTAGCTTAATTTAGAAGACAAGGCTTACAAATTCTACGCACCAAGAAACTAGAACATTTTTTATTGATATAGTATACATCTATATGAAAGGCGAAAAAGAAACTCAACTTGTTGACAGTTTATTCCTAAACTGACCTTTTAAAAGGTCAATTAAAGAAAACTATTCCTAAGAATAAAAGAACATACCCCACTTTATCAATTTGGTAGTTTTAATAGATCCTTAGTAAAGGATAATATATAAGTTACTAGGTTGAAAAGGGTCAACCTAGGCACAATCTACCAATTGATAACAGTTTTTAAGTTTTATAACTCATGTTTATACATCTATAAATGTTCTTTAAGTAGTTTTTGTTTTGTTTTGTTTTTTTCTGTTTTCTTTTTGGCCAGGGCCGGGTTTGAACCTGCCATCTTCAGTATATGAGGCCGGCACCCTACTCCTTTGAGCCACAGGCGCCGCCCTAAGTAGTTTTCTTATAAAGAACAACAGCACAGCAGAAACACATTAAAAGTTTTCAGAATTGAGAGTAATAGGTAGAAAGCATGGTAATGAAATTTCAAGTTAATTGTTTCTCTCGGGGATTGCTGGAACATCCAGTTATAGCCTTCGTGAAGATTTCTAAATAGACACAATGTCATGATCCTTTGCTGTAAAGCATTGTGGTTTTATTACTTTTTAGCCCTTATGAAGTATTGGATTGTAAAATGTCAATCGGGGAATATATTTGCTTACAAATAGTTTCATCCCAGAATGTTGCCATTTAATTGCTTAGTTGACTAAAAGACAGATTGCCAGACATTAGTTAAAGATATCTTAGAAAAACTGTCTCCCGGAGATATGCAAACACACACATTCATTATCATCTGCAAAATATGACTAGAGCTTGTAGAAATCATGGCGCATTAAATTTTGTTACAAAGGTACTCAAGGACATAAAAAGGTTAAAGTTATAGAACTAAAAGATTGGATCAGCATCTCTGGAACAGGGCTATTATAACTTTGTTTTATTTTTTGAAGGATAAAACCTTTGAGTGAAGTACTTAACAGCCCCAAGGAAACTGTAAGAAAATGACAGAAATATTTAGGCACCATGCAACGTCCTTAAGGAATTCAGCAAGAATTTTGCTAAAATACAGCTATGGCATCCTAAAGCATAAACATGTACTTAACGGTTATCAGCCTATGAAAATATTTTACAAATTCTGTCTCTGAGAAAAAGCCACCCAGATGGACCGGAATTATAGTTTCTCTATCTGAAAGGATGATAAAAACCTAAAAATGCTGCATTTGTCTTTAATAAATTTGAGTAGTGGTAATTTTCAGGATAACAGCTGTTGAAATCACATCATAAAATGTTAAATAAGAGTGGGAATTCATCTCCAGGCACAATTTTAAAGTAACTTTCAAATATATTCTTCCATAATATATACTTTCAACTAAGACTCTAAAACAATACGAATGTTAAAAATGCATTCGGCATACCAAGAGACAAATATACCAGCACATTTTACAAAATGATCAGGTCATCGTGAATGTACACATACAGATTCATATATCAAGGATTATAGGTAATATTTAAGCATCTTATAGATTTTAATATGACGACAATATTTAATGGAAAGAAATAAAAAATTTCAGTCATGGGATTTTTTTTCCAATGGTCCATCTAGAGAAATTGTGTAGTATAATTTTAAATTCCACATAGCTATTTACATATACAGCAAGTCATAATAATAGAGTTTCAGCCATTCTAGCATTTAAAAAATCAAAATATATCTTTATTTTTCTAAGCTTTTCTTACTTTTTAAAAAACAGCTCTAACTACTTCCTTCCAATTAATAATTCTATTTATGCCCTTTTCAGATAAAGTGTGACAACCGATCTTTGATGTAGCAGGGCTAGCACACTTCCATCCTTAAATGGTGTGTGTGCCTTATGTGTGTCATTGAATATGTGTTTTGTGCTTTTGGATTAAGCATAAGCTCTGCTAGATGTGCAGGAGGCAATGACAGCTCTATCCTGTCTGTTCCCTCACTGCCCCTTATGCAATCTTTATGAAAAGGGAACTCCTGGAATATAACAGGTTTCAGGGTATTTAATTTTTCTTTTTGCTGTTTCCAGGGAGTTATGTCACGTTAAGTGTCAGCAAGTTAAATTTTGGTGTATATGGTGATGTGTGACTTTCAGATGATCTCAAGAGATAAAGTAAGACAGCTGTAGGAACAGCTTTCTCCTGGGATTGGACATATCCTTTCCACTCACGCACTCTGGGATTTCAGTCGGCAGTTCTAACAGGGTAGTTCTAACAACCAGGACGGTCTCAGTCACAACTCAGTGATGAAAGAAGTCCTAGTTACAGCAGCTTAAACAACGACAACGTGTTTCTCAATTATGCTACTTGCCCATAGCAGATCATCTGGGGGTTCTCTTTGTTTTCTTAACTTTAAAACCCAGTCTGGGCTCGGCGCCTGTGGCTCAAGTGGCTAAGGCACCAGCCACATACACCTAAGGTGGTGGGTTCGAATCCAGCCCGGGCCTGCCAAATAACAATGACAGCTGCAACCAAAAAAAATAGCCGGGTGTTGTGGTGGGTGCCTGTGGTCCCAGCTACTTGGGAGGCTGAGGCAGGAGACTCGCTTGAGCCTGGGAGTTGGAGATTGCTGTGAGCTGTGATGCCACCACACTCTACCCAGGGGGACAGCTTGAGGGTCCTCTAAAAAAAAAAAAAAAACCCAGACTGATGGAGCAGCCATGGTGTCAATACAGGGTTGTGCAATCACAGAAAAGGTGACAAATCACGCACTAGTTCTTAAAACTGCTGCCTGAAAGCGGCATCTGTTTACATTTCGTAGACCAAAGCAACCCGCAGGGCAATTCCTAGGTTCAAAAATGTGCCTGCAAGATGGAAAGCTTCAAATATTTTGTGAACGTATCTCAGAACTATTACAATCATTCTTTCAGGGAAGAAGTAAATGACATCCCTGGACCCTGTGATTGCAGCTATTGAAGTAGGTGGCCACAGCACAGCCACTCAGTGACATGGCAGCACTTTTAGACACTATGTGTGTTGATGCACTAATTGCTTCTATCTTGTTATAAATATTAATCCTGCATTTACAGTCAGTCTACCAGAGAGTGGAGATCATACACTTTAACTGGTCATACAAGGCCATGTGTAACAATTAATCAACCCTGAAGTGTGACGACATCTTTGGTGTTCTCCAGCACAAAATCATTTTGTTAGTAGGAATCAAACTGGAAGTTAGTCTTTCCTGTGAAAGTATCTGAGATAGAATCCAACACACTTCCCCAGGCAAGTAGAAAACAGATGCAGTAATCAGAAAGTACACAGCAGTGATCAAAAAGCAGCAAGTCCTACCAATTGGGTGATAGCTTTCTTATGAAGCTATAAATTGGTTTCATAGTAAGACTAAGGACATTGGATACTTTTCCTTCCATTCTTGAGATACTTTGCT